>VDFB02182734.1:0-44210 GCA_007258455.2 Sequoia sempervirens | reverse complement strand
AAGTATCTAATATATTTATTTATTTTCTTCACATTTGATTAATAATAATCAACTCTAACATGTGAAGTTTCCATTTACGTGTCTAAAGATTATCTATATTTATATCATAGTTTTTGTGAGAAAATCTACATACTATATCAGTTTTTGTCAATATTTTCTTTTACCTTATCATCATGGGATGTTGATGATCAAAATGCAATTAAATTATGTTGTAGATTTCATTTTTATTATAAAATTAGATTTAAGAAAACTAGGTGTTTGCATGTGGTGCATGTTTAGTTTTTGGGTGGATTTGTGTGCAAATCTAGTTTTAATTGTTGTGGGTATTTTAGTATTTAACACATTTTATAATTGGGCATTAAAAATAATTGGATTATTTTAAATCTGAGAATATTTTAAATTATTTTTCTTGGGGATATTATAGAAAACAAATATTATATAATCAAGAATGAAAAGAGCTTCAAGTGTTGTATGCTTATCATGACAAAGAGTGATCTAAAGAGGTTCTAATTATTCATAGGAAGACAGGTAGAAACACTAGAATATTTATTTTGGAGAGGAACCAATTTAAACAAGTTCTTTGATGCTCACACACTTCATCATTATGGCATCCCAACAATTGAAGAAAAACGTGTTCCAAATTTTGGCTAATGTTGTTTTTATTGCAAGGTAAGATGGCATATATGTCATCAATTGATGGCCCGTCTTCATGCCTCATCTATTGAGTCTTTATAAACTTTGGGGGAAAAAATTTTTTGTATTGGGAAGGTGTAATCCATGAAAGGATCCAATTTTTATACTTTTTGGGGCTCTTTTAAAACAAGGGATAATCTCTTGAATGTTGGAAAATATATCGAATAGTATGCAACATTAAAATGTAGGTTTTGGTAGGAAAGAAAATCCAAAACAATTTTTTCTACTCACAATGGTGAAATTATCAATTGCAATAAGTAGTGAAAATAAATTCACTAATATGCACAACAATTTTATAATAAGAGGATGATGTGCCAAACTATATCTATGAAAAATGAATCTTTGAAATTTATATTATACTTAGAGTTTGTTATTATTCTATTAATTTTGTGAATACTCTGAAAAAATAAACTATTCAAATAATTTATTTTTTATGTTTTTTTGGACAAAAGACATAAGCTTAAAATATATTAATATATAAAAGATAATTTATACATAGAATATATGATATTGAAATCAAAGAATAAAATTAACTTATGACATTCAAATAATTTATTATCACACCCTTCTCTTAATTTATTTCCTAAATTATTAATCAATATTATTATGCTATCTAATATTATAATACCCAATAATCAACAGCGTCTAACTACTTAATTGCATAGATAATGATTCAATAAAGAAAAGCAAACAAACAACCATAAAAAAAAGCAAGAGAAAAAGTTGCCCTCTCCCTCCTAAACCCCAACCCAACCGCCACTAATTTAGACAATAAAAAAGCTTTTGTATGTAAGCTATTCTTTCCCTTCGTTCTCCTTCTTCTTTTTGTTGGGATGCTTAAAGGGTCCATGCCATAGAAAGGGTCCATGTCATAGAGTGTCAAACATGACACTTAATATAATCAACACTTATCAAACTCCACATAATACCAAATTTTAACTAATATTAAAAAGATTCTTAGGACCCAACAATCACATTGGATTAAGTTTTCTTTGTTTCTAGAATTGAAGTTGCAAGAGCTTTTCCTCCACCTCCTCCCTTGACCCACAATGAAAGCCACCACCAGTGTCACTGCCATATAAAGACAAATCCCTAGGGATAATCAGGCTGCCCAATTAATTCCTTGTCCTCCACTTCAATACTTTTTTCTTATACAAGAATATCCCGGCGACCATTACAAAAGCATCCAACATATAACATAAAACTCATTTAATAATAAAAAAATTAAATATAGTATGTTTTTTTTTAAAAAACAATGGGATTAAAAAACAGTTTCGAAATTCTAATTTAGCCGAATCCACGTTCTGCTACGTGTTAGCGTCGAGTCCTCTTACATGTCGCTTTCTTTAATAACCAAGTATTGCCCGAATGAGCGACTGGCTAAAGCCAGTTAGCCTGTGTTTCCTCACTGAAAAGTGGATTACGAGGGGCCACGTCTACCGCCTCAGCCGGTAGCCCCTGAAACTCTTTTGCTTGGCCGCCTAAAGATAAATCATTGCTTTCTACGCCTGAAATTTTAATTAACAAACTTTGCTGCCAAAGGCGTCAAATTGCAGTAAGGTACGAATTCTACTTAAAATCGAATTGTTAAATTTGAGGACGATTTATTTGCGTTTGAAAAGAACTCGAACAGTATGGCGAAAATTCACACTAAAAAATTCTGTAAAATTGAGGTGTAAGTTCTGTCTGAATATGAAATTAAGCTGATTTTGAGAATTATAGTGCTAGTTTTCTTTTCCCGTATAATTGATTTCGTGGATTGTGTTTCCTTTTTATTATTTAGGCGAATTTTACTATTCTTGCTGTTTTAATTTTTTCATGATTATTATTTTGCATTTTCCCTCAGCTTCCCCGGTTTAGCTGATTTTGATATTATTTCGCATATTCTATTTCATTTAGCTGATTTTGATGATTGTTTTGCTTGTATGTTCATCTGGGCGATCTTGAGGATTATTTTGTTTCTTTTTTCGGATTCCTGGCGTTTATCTTACGAAGTTGTCGAAGAGCTTCATAATTCAAGCCTGACCTATTTAATTCAGCAAATCGTAGAAGAGTTTTGTTATTTACGCTTTCTACTGTTTTAGTATTCATAAAATTTTCGAAGAATTTTAATATTCACGCTAATTCCATTTTTAAATTCATGAATGTGCCGAAGACTTTTGTAAATTACTCTTTTACCATTTTTAAATTCGAGAATTTGTCGAAGAATTTTGTTGTTTAGGCATTCGCCGTTTTTTAAATTCATGAATTTCTGGAAGGCTTTTGTTATTTAAGGCTTTACCGTTTTAAATTCATGAAATTGTGGAAGAACTTTTATTGATTTAAGCTTTAACGTTTTTAAATCCACTGCAATTATCGAAGAATTTCATATTTCACCTTTTGCAGTTTGAGTTTTTTATTTTTTACATTACTGCACAAAATTGTGGAAGAACTTCCTTATTAGAGATTTAACGTATTTAAATCCGTCACAGTCGTTGAAGAATTTCAATATTTATTATGCTTTTACAGTTTGAAGTTATCTGAATCGTGGAGGAAATTATTTATTTGAGCTTTTTTTGTTTTTAATTTAAGTATAATTATCAAAGAGCTCTTTAATTCTACTGAGAATTCGCTATTGACGGATGATCGCATAGTAAAGTTTGAGAAGATTTGCTTTGCCTTTTAATAAATATTTTTCACGAGGATGCGAATATTGCTGAAAGATCGGTAATAATGATTAACAATTTTTAAATGACCAAAAAAGAGTTGAGATTCCAAAACTTTGCTGATTTTGAAGAATAAATGACCTTTCTTTTCCACTTTGTTCTCGTTTCCCTAGAAATTGTTCAAGAACATCAGAATAAAAGCCTGAAAGTGCTCTTTCCACTCTTTTTCCGAGTCCTCGAATTTAACTTAAAATCACGAAATTTTCAACAACCCTCATAATGTAAGTTTTTGTCGTATTAAAAACGGCAAACTTGTCGGAGTAAGCTTAACGATATTTAAATCCACGAAATTGCGAAGAGCTTCATTGTTAGAATAGTTTTATTATTTATTTATTTGTTGTGAGGTATTATAATAACCTTTGATTGTCTGTGTAATTGGTTAGTTTTTTCAGTACCAAATACAGCTGTTTGAATAATTGATATCTTTTGGTTAAAACCCAAATGTTGAAGTATATCAAGTTATGGGCCTTGCATTCAGCAAAGATTTCCAATTGTATGAATCATTCAACTTTACACAGTAGACTTAGGGCCACTTAGTTTATAATCTTCCAATTTTGATTAATTTGTCAACTTTACATAGTAAACCAGGGGCCACTCAATTTTTACTCTTCCATTTTTGATTAATCATTCAACTTTACACAGTAGACCAGGGGCCACTTAAATTTAATTTTTCCAATATAAAATATTTGAAACTGTTTAAAGAACCTTACTCTTAAACCTTTTTAGCAGTTTAGATTCCTCAATGTGCTTCAACATTTTGCATTCTTCAAATTGTGGAAGTAAGTAAACTTCTAAGCTAATATCTTATAATATTTACGAAATCAAATGCTTTAAATTTCAAGATACTATTGAAAAGCTTCATAATTTAAACTTTTGCATTTTATAAATTCTCAAAATTAACTTAGAACTTCATAATATAAGCTTTAAGATTTTTAATGAAACCAATTTGTGCAAACAACTTTATTATTTGGGCTTTTATGATTTTAAACATGTTCAAGAAATTTTTACTTACTAAGGAAAATGGTAGAAACGTCGAAAGAGTATTTTCAGCGTTTATTAAATTCAAGAAATTATCAAAGCGGTTAATGATTAGGGCTTTGACATCTTGAGAATTGAAAGTTTAAGCTTATCCTATTTATAGTTTGATAAGCAAATTTAATATTTGTTTTATTGGGTGAGCTTTTGTAACAGGGAGCAGGCACAATTCTATTCGCCGCGTATTTTTGCTGAGATTTGAGCAAAATATTAGAATCAGAACACGCAAATTAGAGAAAATATTGTTCAAGTTTGAAGCAGCATCTGTAAATTTGTAAAAATTGAAAATTTTGGTTACGAGGGGTTGTACATAATTCTTTGGTAAAGAAGATTTGAATTGCAGTGAAAATCTGCAGGAAGTTAAGGAAAAATACATGTAAAGGTATGTCTGAAACCTAGAAAATCACAATTATAGAATTTTTACACACAATTAGCTCAAGATTAGAAAAAATACAGGCATTTGTAGAATCTAAGATTTAAAAGAAAAATTTAAATTCGAATGAAATGTTACAAGATAAGAGTTTAAAGCCTCCACATTCCATAGTTGATAGGGAAAGGCTTCTGTAGAGGAGATGTAATCAAATTTTGAAAATCGTGATTGATCTGACAATCAGGATGAGGACAATGTAGGATAAATTGATGATAGGCAGCATCTATTTCTATAGTAATTCCTTTATGACCGTAAACTTTTCTTTTTCATTTTTCCCTCATAATTGAATAACCTATGAAAGTTTTATGATTTAATTAAAAAATTATTTCTGCAGGGAATGTAAACTTGATATTGGAAGTTGTAAATACAAAGCTGAATGTCCTGCTAAATATTTGAACAAGGGGTTTTGTATAAACTTTAAGGTATATAGGGTATGTCAGAAACATACAATTTGAAATTGTTCCCCTATTTCTGTTAAAGAAAGGTTTTAAATTATCCAAGTTTAGACTTTATTTTAGCGTGGCTTGGAATTGAAATTAAATTTTCTGTTTCGTGTATTTAAAACTTATATTTTGAGGCTAGTGGGTTGTCTACGAGCTCTGCCCTAATGCTTACTCTAGCATTTTTGTTAAATGAGATGAGCTCAAGTGGTATAAGCATCGGTGTATCAATAGTAGAGCCAAAGGTTTAAATTCAAGAAAAAAAATCATCAGGGCATCCATAACATGGCCCCAGTTTTGAATGCCATATGATGCAACCCTTGGTTGTGGCAAGTAGGTCAAAATTTATGCTAAAAAGAAAAATTAGCCAAACTAAAAAAATGATATTTTGAGGGAAGTTTTATTCATGCAGAATTTTCATTATGAATCAATGTCAGATCTATTAGTGGAATTATAGTTTGTTTAGAATTTTCTTAGTGTCTTGAATTTATGAAAAAATCATTTCTCTTAAGGGTTTGTAATTTACAGGAGAATTTTTTGCAAAAATTTTGAGGGGTTCCGGATTGATAATCTTCGACGAAGGGAAATAGAGTGAATCCTCCTTAAATTATATCTTCGGAAATTTGCAGACAAGTATGATTTACAACTTCTTCCAATTTGCTGACATGCCAGATAACTCATTTGCATCTTCTGCTATAAATTTTTGAAAACCCTTGGACCAAGTTTAGGCTCAGAGTCTGTTGCTGAATAGTGGCATTAGATTATCCAGATTTCTAGTGGCATTTATCCGAGTTACCTAATTCTGTAATAACCAGAAGTATAAACCTGGATCAATAGTGCATCTGAAAGTTCATCAGCCCAGAGTAGTATATCTGCACCACCAATTGTTTCCCTACTAGTTTATGTGTTGTTCCTTTTTTTCCCAGACTTAAACTTCAAGCGAAACACATTTTAGAGATGGCAGTCTTGCTGCTGAATGTATCCAAGCTATTTGGCGTAGCAGGCATAATTGCTGTTGCAGCCAACACCTTTGCCCTTATTCGATTTCGCAGAAAGAGATTAGCTCCTTTCGAGAATCCAATTGACGAGTCACAGGAGCTGCTAGCAAGCTTTCCGATAGACAGAGATGGTAATCTATTTTCTCCCTTCTTTTAAAGCTCACTACAATACTATGATTCTTCACTTCTGACAAAATGGTGGTGAATAATGCACTGCTACTAGTTCAGACTGATAAAATCTCAGTTCTCAAATTCACCAATAGAAACTGCTCTCAATGTTTATGAATCCACATCATCCATCTTATGCTTGAGCAAGAGATGGGTGGATGACATGTATGTTAAGGCATTGAGATTGGCAATGCATGGATACCACTACCAATGTCTTTTCAACAGTAGAATCCATCTATTGCTTGAGCATGAGATGGTAGATGGATGTAAAAGCATCAAGAGTGGTACTGATAATGGATGCTGCCTATTGATTAATTTGAGAACAGGATTTTATATCATCTGAGCTATTATAGACAAAAATGTGTATCAATTTCAGCTAGTCAAGCATATTAATGCTGAACAGTCCCTTTCAAGCAAAAAAAATTGTTCCCAATTTAAACTTTGTGTGTATGACAGTGGATGATGATGGCTTCTTTTTTGCCATTGCAACAAATTCGGCACTTCTGGAAAAGGATGCATGGCCCATGTTTCCAGTTAAAAGTGAAGATGTTACTTCTAAGAAGGTTGAGGACAGCGACCATAAAGAAGGCATGGAATCTGGGTCACAAGATGGAAGCCAATTGAATTTGTTTGGGTCTGAAACTGATTTGAAGGTCAAAGATGGGAGTGTGCAGAAATTGAATGAAGGTACAGAGAACAAAGATAAACATTTATGCAAAAATTCAAGAAATGCATCAACTGTACATATAGACGAGACATCAGAAAACTATAAAAAGGAGGAAGGTTGCAGTCAGTATAGAGATTGTCATGAATCCTCTTTAGAGGAGTGGGAGCTTCTAAGTATGGAGCAGACAGCAGATAAAGAGCAGAAATCACATGAACAGATTTCTGGATTTCCTTCCCTTGCAGGCAATAGCAAATCAGAGGTAGATAATATAGATTTGGGTGATGGAAAAGAACTGCATAAAATGAGTGATCAACATGTTGAGCTTCATGGTAGTGCTGTAGGAAAAGTTGAGAAGTTATTGGATCCAACTCTTGACGGCTTGATGAAGGGATTTGAAAACCTTAAAAAGGAGCATAAAGAAACAGTCCCTCAAACAAATGTTCATTGTCTGTAAGTTCTCTAAACACTAATTGCTCTGTTATTCTTATATTTGTTTCATTTATAGGGTTATAAATTCGAATTTTCAAGTAGGCTTAATTAACATTAATCATTCATGCAGAGAGGAAAAGACTAGCTTCTGGTACAATCCTGATGAAGAGCTACATTTGGCTAAAGAGACAAATGCAACAGTTTTTCGCATGGGTATTGAGTGGAGCAGGATAATGCCAAAAGAACCCCTTGATGGTGTTGAGGAGGCTGTAAGTTTCTATAGGCCTGTAAAAATAGCCTCATTTTCTTGGATGCATTTTGAAATGTATATGGATAACAGTTATATTTTGTTTGTATGTGTCCCCACATTGACATTTAGAATTATACTTAGCTTGTAGTAAGCCCTATCCATCATTCTTTTGCAGATTAATCAAGAAGCATTGGATCAATACAGATGGTTTGTGGAAAGAGTCCGTACTCATGGATTGCGTGTTATGCTGACCCTTTTCCATAGTTCTCTCCCTGCATGGGCTTCTACCTATGGTGGCTGGCAAAAAGACAAAACCATTGACTACTTCATTAAGTATACAAGGTAAATCTATATTATTGGTGTCTTCTTTTTCTATATTTCTTGTAATATGACCAAGTCAAAGGAATAGAGCAACAATGTAAATAACAAAAAATAATGATCTGCAGATCATACACAACACAAATATGGAAAGCCCCAACTTCTATATACTATGACAGGGCAATTTGTCTTTTATATAGAAAATTACACAAGAGTAAACTGAAGGAAAAATTACATGCAACTGCTAACTAACTAAACTTAACAATACATGCAATGTGCTGATTAACTAAGTTTAACAACACATGCAATCTGCATAGTGGTCATTATTATTTCATTCTCCCCCACAATGATCACTGGGAAAAACTTGAAGCAAATCTAAAGTTTCTGAAACCTGTCATGAACTAGGGGCTTCATGAATATTTCTGCTATCTGATCCTTTGTAGGGCAGTATACAATCCCAATTAGTCCTTGCCAAACCAAATCTTTGATGTAGCAATATTGAATCCGAATATGGTTAGTCCTGCAATGAAACACTGGATTCTTCATCATCTGATTCTGTACAGTACTTTGGTTATCACAATACAGTAAGGTAGGTCAATTTTGTATCTTCTGTATTTCCTCTAACAATCTTCTCAATCATACTATCTGGCAAGATGTGAATGTGGCAGCTTTGTACTCTGCCTCTGTTGTAGAAAGTGATAAGCTAGGTTATTCTTTCACAAGTACCATGTAGCCATAAATGTCATTTCTCAATTTTCACCTAAGAATTCAAATTCAAGGCACCTTTGATCCACAATGAAAAATGCAAGCTTTCATGAAGAATAGATCTTCTAGTGATGGTAATGTTCTCATTATTGAAGGATGTCTTTTTACAATGTAAGAAAAAAGGCTAAGATCCAATTGTGACAGCTTCAACTGCTTTCTCTTCGAAAAAGCATACTAAACTTCAATGTACAATACAACACAAATAAAATGGCATCTGCTCATGTTATAAGTGTTATATGTTTATTTTGATCTCCATGAAGTGTTGTCATGTAACCTCGACTGAAGAACAACTCAACAAGCTGAAGCCAACTATAGAGTTGGCAACTGATGGAAAACATGGACTTGATAAATAATTATGCTACACTTGTTTTCATGAAGAGTAGAGTCAATCTTGTGATACTTGCCACTTGGTCACTTCCCAATAATGTGATGACTGTGCTTAGAAACACAGTCATTGTGTATGTTATGGAAGGGACATTTGGCTGACTTCACTGGAATACTATGCAAGGGTTGCATGGTCTGTATGCAAGGTTGGTAAGGCTAAGGATGTTAACTTGTCTTCTCCCCTTTGTAAATGCTGTTTGATTTGTGGCAATGACATTTTTGGTGGAGACTTGTGTTAATGATATTCCCATATGAATTGATATCATACAGTTTTCTTGGTTCCAATGGGTCAAGGAATTAGGGAAACTTGGTAGAAAATATTTGAAAAAATATTCAAGTTATCTGAACACAAAAAAAATTGATGAGATGAACACATTAATTCAAATTCATTTCATTCATTTTATATCCTAGAGTTTACTTGTGGAGCTATAATTTGTTTTCATGTTTGCATGGGCATCCTTGTGTTGCACAATATTAAACAACTTAATCTATAAATAAAGAAAGTTATTTGACAGATAAGAGAAAAAATGATGAAAGTAAGCAATATTGTAATTATAGTAAGAAATATATGGATATGATGTAACAGCTTCAAAGAATCTAAATTTGAACGGCTAAGTATCTCATCAAAGAATAATGATACTAGGGAGCAGCTGAACAATACCCTAGAGATATGAATGTTTACGGGAATGATTAGTCTTTGCAGAATGGTGAGAAAGTAAGGGCATTATAAAAATTGATGAATCTTCATTGTATGAAGACAGAAAGAAAAGGCCATTAACTAATGCATTAACTGATGGATGCTTAGGAGGAGGATGACTAATCTTTGGACAATGGTGACAAGGAAACATTAAAAATGGTAAATCTTAGAAGCATAATAATGCAAATAAAGTCTCATTAGTTGATGCATTGAATGATGTTGGAATGGATAATTTCAATGAAAATGAATTAATGGCATAGGAGCTTGATATTGAAGTATTCCTGCTTTGGAGAATAACAACAAAATCAGGGCATCAGTAAAAGTGATAAATCTGCATGGTATTATGATTGATATAAAGGTCTATTACTTGATGCTTTCTGTGATGGTGATAACATGAGCAGTTTCAAGGATACCAGATTAATGGTGTAGAAGGAGAGCAAGGTTGTAACTCAATCCATGTTCAAAATGGGAACTAGAAAACCCCATTATGAAAATTATAATTTGAATATAAATGATTGATCACTGGAAAAAAAAAGCCAAAATAACAATGAACTTACTTTAATATTGATTATTCCAAAGTTATGCATCCTCAAGTCAGGAATCTAAAGATATTAGATGGGACTTATTTTGAAAACTAATTGATTCAATGTTGTCAAAGTTTCCTACATTGAGGGCTCTAGAAAGTCTTCAATGTAAGTTGGTACCAGGCTATTAAAAAGTAGGAACAAATTATGACTGATACAATATTCTTGGTGGCATTGTGTTGCCAAAGGTTGACAAAATTTGTTCCGACCCTCAGGTTTTTATAATTCACAAGAAAAGGCCCTGTATATAACCCTCAAGTGCCATGTAGATCCTGTTGATTGTGAATTTTTGCAAAATGCAATGTTGATTTATTTTTCTCTGTGACAATCTCAAATAATATTAAATGGTGCAGAAAATGAGTGGAAGAAGATTCCTTTAGTGCAGATATGCTATTATAATTTTTACTTTTTTGATTTGAAGAAACTATAGACAATTGATAGATATAATTAGGGAGATAGTAAAAAGAATTCCACTCAAAGAATTAAACCTTTGATACTACCTATGCAAAGATTATATTTATAGCTCTAATAAGAACTAAATATATTTCAAATGATATCCATGAAGGTAAAGGAACTTCATTTTGAAAGGATTTCAGAAAATGAAATAAACCATAGAAATAAAAATATCAAGACATCTACAAATAGAATCAAATTCAAGCATTTATAAAATCACATTAGGAGACACTTCCTCAAGGTGAAGTTCACGATCTCATAAAAAACATTTTCCATAAATCTGTGGCCTTTCTTTTGGGCCATGGTTGTTGGCATCTCCACCAGTCACATCTTCATCAATAGATGCTTTTGAAGGGGACGTGGCCATTAAAAAGATCTTTACATTGCAGATTGATAATCCATGGTATGACAACTGAACCTAAAGCACAAAACCCTTGAAAATGATCAAGATTGCAGAACAGCCAACACTTCAACGATACTCATTTTAACTTCTAACTCTTAGAAATAGGAAGACAAGATTTAGGTTCACAACCTTCAATTATAGAGAAAATATATATGAACCATTACGAAGAACCACTATCTGTCAGAAGCATGTTGTATCAGTAATTCAAAATATTTAACAGTTTACTTTTACTTTTCTCATGATTATCTCGATTTGTATAAAAGTTTAAGAATGAAATGTTTGAACACTTACAATTGTAATGCAAATTATGTGCAGGGTGGTAGTTGAGAAGTTATGTGACTTGGTGGACTTCTGGATAACATTCAATGAGCCAAATGTGTTTGCTTTGACAGAGTATTGTACTGGTGGCCAGGTAAATCTATTTCAGGCTGCAGCAACAGTTTTATCTCAGAGGGCTTTCAGGAATGTTATAAACAGAATGGCAGCAGCCCATCTCAAAGCTTATGATATTATTCATGACATAAGGTGGGTGTTTCTAACCTTAACTTTAGTTAACATACAAATGAAGAGGAAATCTTCTTGTCATCGCAATTCTGTCAATCTGAAGCCCTTGGGAATTATTGAAATCTTCAGAGAACTTGAAACCCAGTCTTTCTTGTCAAACCAAATTTCTTGTTCAACTCTAGCTTGTCTCCAATAGCATTGTTACCAATGGAATAGCCAAGGCCCAAATAATAAAGATTTACAGTTGCTAGATGAATTTTTTAAGGAAAAATGAACTGTGAAAGAGAAGCTCACTTATCAGCTATTGTACTTGACATTGTCAACGGAATTTAGAATGTAATTTTAAAACACAGTTCCATTTTTTTCAATTCTATGTAGTTGGGATCCGATTTTTCATTTGTCCTCATCTCTTGGGAGTAAACATTTTTTATTAAATTGAGAATCTAGTATGGCAAGTCTCCCCTCGTACAGTTATAGCATGGTGGATTTGGAATAGATATACGACGTACATAGGTGTAAGGTTTAACCAAAATAATTTTTTGCACCTTATTGCCATGGTTCAATATTTTTGAATATTAACTGACCCTAATCCCTGTAGAATCGTGTTTGCTGAAAGTGGAATTTATTTTGCTTAAAAAGGAGAACCATCTCCTTGTCCAGGATTATTTCCTCAGTGATAAAAGAGATAGGTGTCTATAATTTAGTCCAGTAGATTTGTCATTAAGGAAGTAGCATGTACATGAGGTGTTGTAAAATCACATTCAATGAGGTACAGGAATACTGCCAAATAATAAGTTATATATTGTTTCTTTTTTGGGCTTCAAATCAGAATATTAAGGATCTTCTAAAATCTAGTCTTGTCCTACTACGGTTGTTCTATTTTAATTTTTAAAACATTACATCAACTGTTTCTGCAACCAATGATTTCTAGGTATTTTCCCACTGATATATGGACAGTAAACCTTGGTTTTGAATTCAATGAGTCTCTTTTAAGTTATTCCTGTATTTACAGACTATTTCTTCTTGTCTTTACAGAGCATATTTCAAATATCTTACGTTTTAGGTCATGAAAAATAAAATCCATTCTGATTAAGTTATATTTTGTGGGTGTCATATTCTTCCTAGACAAAAGTCATCAAGAAAATTGGATGTTGGAATCGCACATCATGCTTCTTTCATGCAGCCATATGGTCTTTTTGATATGTCTACGCTCAAGTTTAGTAACTGGATGACAAACTGTACCTATGTAGACATTGTTTGCAGAAAGCTGGATTTCTTAGGAATAAACTACTATGGGCAGGTATATATGACAGGCAATCTTTCGTACTGATTCATTGATATAACAATTAATCACTGTATGATTTAACCTCTAATTTTAAGCCTGGAGAATTATTGCATTTCCTTTTCTATACAGAAGAAATTTAAAGCTCACTCATTTTTAGTCTTCAATTTTGTCCAGGAATTCATATCATCTTTTGGATTGAAACTAGTTGATAATGAGGAATACAGTGAAGCAGGGAAAGGCATATATCCAGATGGTTTATATCGAGAGCTCCTTGATTTCCACGACCGCTATAAGAAGTTCAATGTTCCTTTCATTGTAACTGAAAATGGTGTTGCTGATGCCACTGACTACCTCCGAAGGCCATATATTTTGGAGCACCTCCTTGCTGTGAAAGCAGCCATGAACAAGGTGTTAATTTTAGTCTTGCTACTGTAGTCTGTATCTATTTGCAAATGCTAAAACAGCTATATTCATAAGTTGGAGTCGGTTTTAAATAGTTTTCAATGGCTGTAGCTTTGTTAGACATGTTCATAACATGTCTGTCCTGTCATTTGCAGGGTGTTCCAGTCAAAGGCTACTGCTATTGTGCCTTGTCTGATAACTGGGAGCGGGCCAATGAGCATAGCCTCCAATTTGGCCTTGCTTCTATTGACTGTGAAAGAAACCTAAAGCTTGTTCAACGTCCATCATATCATCTTCTTTCTGAGGTATATATATCAAAACCAAATGAATGTAAAATGTTAGAATTTCTTGTAACCTTGTTGTAAATTGATGTAATTAATTTCTTCATAAAGCAAAATGAGGTACAACTGTCCAAAAACGATCAAGGTAATATAATAATGGCATCTATGTTATAAATGATGATTAGTTGCCCTTGTTAAAACAGTAATTTAAAATTCTTAATTTCAAAATGCTGTGCATGAGTAATAACTTCTCTTTGTAAACATGTATAATTCATAGTTGAACAATGAAATTTAGCATACTCTTTCAACTTACATGAATATGTAATGCCTGTTAGATTATGTATTTTTTTTGTGAATATGCTATATATTTCTATGCAACTTAACTCTTCTATCCCAATATCATGATTAGCACACCCTTATACTAAGAGGGGGGCTGAATCAGTATAAGACAATTCTTTACTTTCTCAAACTAACAACCACAATAATATCAATTGCACAATAGCATTCACATAAGATCTAACAATTATGCAACACACCCACAATAATATCAATTGAACAATAGCATTCACATAAGATCTAACAATTATGCAACACACGGTTTATGTGGAAACCACATAAACCCTTACGGGAGAAGACCACGGAAAAATATTGCTTTTATATTAATCATTGTTTACAACTTTGTAGGCACCAACCTACAAGAGACACCAATCCCCTTTGATCTAATTTGTAGGCACCAACCCCCACTGCTAAGCACCAACTTAGCAAGAGACACCAATCTCTCCTTTAGGAAGGACCAACTTCCAAAACAAGTTCCACCTTGAATGTTGCTTCTTTAACAGATTATGGATAACTCAATCACCTATATCTTCAATGCATGATATCCATATAAACTGCTTCACAAAATGTGCCTTGAACAATTATTCTTCTCTCATCAATTTCTTTGTGTTTAAACAATGTATCTTTTAGGCTCCACACTTGCATTTATTCCTCTTCTTAAATTATCTTCTCATATCTCTCATTACTCTAAATTATCTTCTCATATCTCTCATTACTCAACACCCTTCTCTTGGTGTATATATATGATATGTTCTTTTATTTCTCACAGACACCTTGAATGATATAAATATTTTACACACACTTCATCTCATTTCTTTTTCCATTTTATATCCTTATGCCTTAATGAAGAGAGGTATCTCTTTGAATAGAAACAACCTTCTAAAAGGACATGACTTTATATTAACCTTGATCGCTGCCCTTAACTTCTCCTTAAGCCTTCATAAAATTAATTGCTGCCTTTTTAATAGTAATCACGGCCTTAATAATTGGAAACACTACTCATTAATCATCGCTGCTCCTCAAACTATATTCTATTCTTATTCGAATGAATTGTCTTTGAATTACATTCCTTAAAACCTTCAAAAAGATCTTGCATTTATATGCACTCATGTCACATTTCAAAGTATGTTGGCTTCCTCAAAGTAGGTCGGCCACATAGAGAAAAGATTATAATTTTATTTTGATTTTCTTTATCCCAAGTTAGGCGACCAACCTAAGAGGGTCGGCCAAGTCAAAGGTGCCCAAAATAATATTAAAATGAAATAAGTCCAGCGCTGCCTTGAATAGGGTAAGGCTATCCATTTCAAGCAATAAAACATTTGTTTTAAGATGTAACAACTTGTAATTGGAGTGCCAGTGTAATTTTCTTCATTGCTCATCGATAAGTGGCCTTTGGCCTTTTTCGTTCATTCAATTTCTTCCATTTACAATATGCTCACCGCACCTTGGAAATCAATGACAATTCATCCAACACTGAATTCCTTCTTGACATCAATGACAACATTTGCAACATGTCATCCCAAGTACATGATTTCATAGTCCTATATTTATTTATTTTATTTCTTTTGATTGGTAAATTTTCTTGGCAAGGTGTCCTTTTACTTAGATACCATGACCAAGGGTTATTTGTTCAAACATATTCATGTAGGATTTGCACATGACATCATCCATTGAAATGCAAGACTTGGAATTGGATGTGATAGTTTACTTGATTAAAAAATCAAATACATACATTAAGTATGTAACATGTCTATTGGGGATTTGAAGAAAGGTCTCTATTATGATTGGTGCTCAAATTTGTAGGTTCCCAAATCCCTAAAACTAGGCTATTTCTTAAGTGCACACGTACAATAATGAACTAATTGGATAAGTATAGGTAATTCCTTAAATTTGTTTTAGACTTTGCTAGGCCAGGGGGTATCCTTTTTGGTGTTAAATTAAAGATAAATATAGAGGACATGAAAATAAACCCTAAAACAAACCATACCCTTTGCATAGGCAACTCGTATTTGATTGTCACCAAGTGCCTCTATGTTGGTTTGATAATATAAGAGCTTTACACCTTCATAAAGCAAATAAGAAACCATGTAAAGAATTTGAAGATTGTTCTTTAATAACCCCTAATGATGTAGTACACACCAATGTGTGGATGCAAAGAAAAAAACAGTGAACACCTCTTTGAGATAAAGCTCACCTAGATAACATAGGTTAAGCAATGCTAGTGGAACAATCAACACGGTATAAAATAAAAACCACTTTTTGTTACTTTGAATGTGTTGATGAGATGGGAGATTGAGCACAAAAGAGATGGATGTGTTTATGCATTGAGGGCAGTAGAGTCTAATTTTTCTAAACCAAAAGGGAACATGAATATAACCCACTTTATGATATCTTAATGAAGGCAGAAAGCAGGACTATACCTCTCAATCCCACACATAAGCTAGGCTTTATGCATACAAATTAATTGGTAATTGGAGTTACATAATATTAATATCTAATTGACCATACTTTAGTTATACATAAACAAACGTACAAACTTCATGTGTTACTTTGATAAGATGCCCTACAAAATCATTACAAGGAATTTTGCTACCTTCTAGTTTACAAACTAGTCAAAGATAACACTCAAATCAAAAAATGTGATCAAGAAGATCAATAAGACCATTAAAAATCCATGCAATGTGCATGGAGATATTCAAAGATGTCGAATTTGCACATTAAACCATTCTATGTAGTACAATGTCATATTACACCATCTAGGAGAAAACCCACCAAATTACAATCAAAATACCCTAAACCTATTATAGGAAAACACCACTATGGTCTGCAACCCCTTATCTTTTCGTCTTTGTTTGCAACCATATTTTTCTTATCCTTTTTTAATTTTAAATCTACACATATGTTTTCCAACACTCAAAAGGCTCAGGGGAAGAATCATGGTCATTCACAAGTGCACAAACTACCCATGTGTATCATCTTCACACAACCATATGCTTGTAACCATTCCCCTTGCATCACCAACCATATACCTTTGCACACAAACCATATCTCTTAGGGATCCACAAGTACTGTGAGGCATTTGAAAGTCTAAATCTATATGACTATATTCGTTTGAGACCATTAATGGTATCTATGTCATGCAAGGAGATGTGCAGTCTTTTTTGCTTGAATGTTTGGGATCCAAGAATTTTCATGCTAAAGGAAGAAGAAAGTAAAAAAGTATCTAAACCCTGAAATCTAATGGTTTGAGGTTTGAATGAATGGCATGTCGAGAAAGGAAACCGTAAAAAGGTATGCTAGAAAGGGAAACCCTTATACCCAAAATTGAATGGAAATGGGAAAAGAGAACACTTTGAAATGCATAAAAGGAATAGGAACCTTGAAATGGTAGGCTAGGAAGGGAAACCCCTATACCTTGAAATGAAGGGAAATAGAAAAAGGGGGATTTGATGGAAATGCATGCATGGAAGGAGAACCCTAAAATTCCACTCAAGCCTAGAAATTGATCTATAAACCTTCACACAGATTTTTTTGAAATTTAGGCATGTGACTAAACAATGCAAGGAGGAAAAGCACAAATGACCAAGGGGGCCCTTTGAATAATTCTCCCATCCATTATCAATTTATCAATGATGAGTAGAGTAAGTCCTTGCCATCTAGGGTGAGAGAAAAAACCCAAAAAAATCTAGGAAAACCCAAAAATTAAAAAAATCTAGGAAAACCTAAAAAACTAGAAAAATCTAGACAATGGCAAAGATCCAAAATGTTTTAGGGTTTATGGTTTGAGGGCAAGGTTCAATAGTGTCTAAAAGGAAAGCCAAGGCAACAAAGAGGATATGAGAACTAGAAATTTTTTGACTACTAGGGCAAGTGCTAACATCCCCAATGATTTACTATTTTAGCTCATCCCATTTGACTACAACATGTTGAATTTAGCTTACCAACAAAAGATTCCTAAATTGTTTCATATATTTTGACATAGTGAATGAGACCCTAGGTGAAAAGTGCTTCTTTAGATTAGGTGTACAAACCCAAACATCACCACTATCAATCTACTACAAAATTTGCTAGGCTAATAAGCAATGTTTCTCTAAGTTTCTAAGACAAGTGGATGGGCTTTTCGGGTTGGCAGTTTTTTATTTATTTTTAATTTGGGGATGGTGAGGGCATGACTATATATTAATAAATAATAGTATATATACATTTAAACTATTGTACATAATTTTTTTATCACTACTTTATGACACATCATAAATGTGTAAATTAGTATAATGTGTTAAAAAATGCCAACTATAGAACCTCTTATAATAATTTTATCCCTTATCATTTATTTATACTTAAACTATCACTTTTACAAGACAACAATATTTTGTGCCTTTTGGTTACTTGATACATCGTAAATGTGTAAATTAGTATAATGTGTTAAAAAATGCCAATTGTAGAACCTCTTATAATAATTTTATCCCTTATCATTTATTTATACTTAAACTATCACTTTTACAAGACAACAATATTTTGTGCCTTTTGGTTACTTATTCCACTTTATGGAATGGTGCCATATAAGCATTTGCAACAATGTTTTTTGCTTAAGGAACATTATTCCCAAAATGCTTCAATATTCTTTCATATCTCCATCAACAATAGTATCAACAATAACATCCAAGCTGTTTTTTTCCCATACTCATACCAAAATATTCCAAGGATGCCTAAAAAATCTCCCCCCATTGTACTTTGAAATTTATTTATTTCCCAAGCCATTTTGGAAAAGTCCCAAAATGCAAGGACTCCATGGGCATATCCATCCATCCTTGTGATGGTCAGGGCCATCCCCACGACAATAACACTATTTTTTATAAAAGGTCTAAAATCAATCAAAAATTATTTTATTGTTTTTGTGTGGCCCCATATCACACTTAACCCTAAATAAGTTAAAGAAGCCTCCCTCATTCATTCTCCTTTAGTTTTACGTGCCAAAGAATTTGGAACTAAGCTAGAGGAGAAACACTCATTTTGAATTTATTTTTCTCATTTCTATTTTTAATTTGCACTTGCACTATTTTTTCACAAAACATTGGCAATTGTAGTGAGAGTAGTGAATGTGAAATGGAAGAAAAAATTGTTAGTTTTAGCCTTAGTTGGGGGTTTATCAGGGTGTGGGAGTGCTATGGGTGAATGGGTGAAAGAGAACAACCACAAAATCTATTTGATTGCTCTTCCATCGTCTTAAAAACTTATATAAAGGGCCCTTTTAATTCCAAAAGACCTTTTCTCCAATTTGTGACAGCTCCAATTTGTGACAGCCCTAGACAAAGACAAACAAAAATGGGAGTATGAGAGTAGTGAATGTGAAATGGAAGAAAAAATTGTTAGTTTTAGCCTTAGTTGGGGGTTTATCAGGGTGTGGGAGTGCTATGGGTGAATGGGTGAAAGAGAACAACCACAAAATCTATTTGATTGCTCTTCCATCGTCTTAAAAACTTATATAAAGGGCCCTTTTAATTCCAAAAGACCTTTTCTCCAATTTGTGACAGCTCCAATTTGTGACAGCCCTAGACAAAGACAAACAAAAATGGGAGTAGTAGAGTGTGTTTGTTTCATATTTGCTAAATAAATTTTAGAGGGGACCTACACAAGGGTATATTCTCATATCTTGGGCATTACAGGATTTGGGGTTAAGGTGTGTCCAAATATAAAGGATGATGAGAAGGTTGAGGTTAAGAAATTGCATATGGAGGTGGAAGCAAGGTGTAAGGGTGAACCAATGCCAATACAATATACACAATTAGCTATATTCCCTCCATGGTTGCTAGTGGTAGTGGTGATATTTCCACAAGAGGTAAGAGAAAGACTTGTGTTGTAAGAGGTCAAGGACAGTTGCAAGTGTGTTCAATATGCAAGCATAGAATGTGGTAGACTTTTATTGAAAAAAAATTCTATGCCCATGCCATCCCATTTCATGTAGAATGTTCTCCTTACTTCAAACGAATGTGCAAAGATATAGCTTATGTTGGTCCCTCATTCACCCCCTAGAGAACATAAACTAAACTACACACTAGCCTCCTTGACAAAAAATATCCTAAGGTGAGCTTGGTGGTGGAGGACACGAGGCAAACTTAGATTAAGATGGGTTTCTCTATTGTCATGGATGGATGGACTAATATTAAACATCAACAATCCATCAACATCATAGTCAAGTGTGCAATTGACTCTTATTTTCTTAGAGCTATTAATTGTTTAGGCAAGACAAGAATACAAGCTTCCAATTTTACATTTTGAGAGAAGACATAGAGGAGGTTGGGGCCTCTAATGTTATGCATGTGATTACATTTTGAGAGAGGACATAGAGGAGGTTGGGGCCTCAAATGTTATGCATGTGATCACTAATTCGGCACATAATTAGATGGAATGATGGTAAAGGGTATTTATAAGCACATATTTTGGAATCCATGTGTTTATGCATTGAACAACACATTGAAAGACATAGGGAAGATAGATTGCATGAAGAAAGTGGTAACAAAAGATAGAGATATTTAGATGTTCATTTGCAACCACCACACCTCACTTTCTCTTTTCAGGACTTCTCTTATGGAGACTAGGTATGCCAATTATATCATTTTGTTAGAGAGGATGCTTGAGGTGGAGCCTCTATAGTTGATGATGGTTAATTCAAAGTGGAGTAGATGACCTATTGCAAGCAGTATTGAAGGAAAATATATCAAATAGATGATCCTTGATGATGATTGGTGATCTACAATGATGTAATAAATTGCTAATTTTACTAATAAATTACTAATTTTACTAATAAATTACTAATTTTACTAATAAATTACTAATTTTACTAATAAATTACTAATTTTACTAATAAATTACTAATTTTATTATTAAATTTCTAATTTTATTGTTTCCAAGTTTCAAACTTTTTTTTTTTTTTTGAAAAAAGGGGTAAAAATTTATTAATACCAAAGAAGAAATACAAAGTAGAAGGGAAGCACGCCCAAATCAAAACCAACCACTGCCCAACCTTATCCTTATCAATTAATTGACCTAATATATAAGAAAGATCCAAAGGCAAAGAACCCCTGTCAACAATATTCCAACCTTCCAGCCGATCAGACGCCCATTTAGCCAAGCAATCCACCACACCATTCCACTCCCGAGGAATATGGGAAAAAGAAACCGAGTCAAAAGACCTGCTCAAACTAAGAATCTGACGAATAACCAGGGCTAACCGCCAATTATCCCCATCCAATCGCCTCTCAGTCAACATTGAAACCACCACCTGTGAATCAAATTCACAAAGGACCCTTCTCCAACCCAGAGCAAAAGCTCTCTCCAAAGCATACCAAATAGCAAGGGCTTCCATAAAATTATTAGTATGAAACCCTTTTTAAGTAGAAAAGAAGAACTGGACATCTCTAGAACTATCTCTACCAATACCACCTATCCCCGCAGGACTAGGATTCCCTCTAGAAGAGCCATCCACATTAATCTTCAGAACCCTAGGAGGGGGAGGATGCCATCTACCTTCCCTAACAACTTTCTCCTTAACCCATCTAGACCTCTGTCTAACAGGAATACCATTCTCTTGAGCAGGGAATCTCAACTTAAAAATCTCCAAATCAACAAAATCCACAGGACTAGCAAGATCACACTTAGCCATGACCATCTCCTGGAGATTGCAAACAATTCGCTGCCACAATTGTTTGAAAACCATTTGTGCCCCCTAGAATATCCGACAATTCCATTCTAGCCAAAGATTCCAAAGAATAAAGGAAGGCCCAATATCCCAAGCAACCTGAAGAAAAGAAGTCTTAACTAGTGGCAAACCCAGACAAGCCCAAAACTCAACCAGTGAAGAGACATGCAAACAGGGCTGATTCCAAAGCCCCCACCAAAGATGCCACAACTCCCTAGCAAAAGAACGTTGAAAGAAAAGGTGAGAAGAGCACTCCTCACTATTATGACACATAACACAAATAGATGGGCCATGAAAACCTATTTTTCACAAATTATCCCAAGTGAGACATCGATTCTTAGTTAGCAACCAAAGAAAAAAGTTACATTTGGGCCAAGAGAACTTGTTCCACACCCGTTTCCACCAAGAAACACCAATCCTCCCAAAAAGTTGCATGTCCAACTAAAGGTACCCAGAGGCCACCGAAAACTTCCCTATTGAATCCTGTCCCCAAGCCAGAGTATCCATGCCCAAAAGAGACAAGCATTCCCTATTAGCAACAATCCTAGCTAAATCCCGCCGCTCCTCCTTAGTCCCCCACGGAGGCCATTCCTGAGGATCTTTCCAATTGCACACAAAACCTTGCCCCAAGTGTTGAACTGACTTATAATCAGCCACCCTACACCAACCAACACCAATAAAACTATCACTGAGAGCCCTAGATGAGGGTATATCAAGAGAAGAGGAGGGTGACCATCCCAAGAATCCCCTCAAAACAAAGCTTCAGAGCCCCTGTGACAAATCCAAAAAAGCCCTTGCTTAACAAGGCGGGCCCTAGATTTAAGAGTATTCCAAATTACAAAGCCTTTCCCTTCTAGACTGCATCTGGGGACATCAACAACATCAATCCCTCCAAGGTACTTATAAGTGAAAATACAAGCCCAAACCTTATCCTGACTCGTACACCAACGCCAATACAATTTAGCAGCAAACACTTGCCCATTCAGAGCTGTTGAACAAAGACCAAGCCCTCCCTCACACGGAGGCCTGCAAACCAACTCCCATTTAACTAAACTCCTCTTAGAAGCAAGCAGATTACCACTCCAAAGAAATTTGCGAGAAAGAGCATCAAACTCTTTAAGAAACTTTGAAGGGGCCACATGAACGAAGCACATGTAAATAGGAAGAGCCTGAATCACAGAACGCAAAAGAGTCACTCGAGCAGCAATAGACAGCCATTTGTGCGTCCAATGAGTAACCCTCCACCTCAACTTTTCCAACAACTGCTTCCAAGAATCCCTAAGTTAAGAATCCACCCCAAGAGGAACTCCAAGACAAACCATAGGGAAGGAACCAATTTGAAACCTTAGAATCTCAACAATCTTTTGTTGAATCTCAGCATCGCCCTCTCTCCCTCCACCACCATTCAACCTAGGGGCTACCTCCTCCGACATAACTACCTAAGCACTACTAGGGACCCACCACATGGCCACCTTGCCCTATTTTTCTTGCCATAAGGAGATTTTTTTCGGCATAACTCGAACAAATGGAGTTGGATTTTTAAAAATGAATTGCTTGTTGAAGTTGGATCTTTTTCAACTTATGAGCTTATAACATTTTTCTTGATTCTCTATTTTTCCTAATTTTTGCAACGTTGGAAAGATGGTTCTATGATACACATAACCATTTGATTGGATTTTCCAAATTATTGACTAAGTACATAGAGATTCAACCTAAAGAAAACTTTTTCATTTTTTCTTTATTGTTGAAAAGTTTGCAAAAGGGTTTGCTTTATTTGTTGTGGGGGAGGGGGGAGGGTAGTCAATCTTATTCTTAAAACACATCAAGGATTAGAAAATATTCATTTTTGGAAAATTCATGATTTTTACAAACACAAAAGTCAATCATACATGGTAGAAATTACTGCCATTGAGCATCTTATGCCACATAACTATCACACCTAGAAACCTTAGATGACCAGATTACTCATGTCAAAGGGATTGTGGTCAACTTTGGATGATACTCCACCTATGTTCACTCAAGAATATAAGAGATTTGCCTACAAGAACAAGATGGATGAGGCCATGGGCCTACTTGCATTGTATGTTTAGACAACCTATTGTTTCATATTAAATCTTGTTACACTCCTAAGTAGATTTGGGATAAATACAAGGAGATATTTGTTGTGACCTTTTCACACATCACCCCATTCAAAATGGGGACCCCCTAATTTTTGCTCCATTCGGGTCTTTTGGCTTTGGTTTTGCAGCTGTCTCTCTTTGTTCTGTTTGTCTTTCCAGGGATGTGCCCATCTTGGGCCTTAATTGAAATTTTGGCTAAGTTTGCAATGCATTTTTATTAGATTAGGGTTTTCATTCTTCAGGCTAGTTTTGGTTTAATTTAAGTGAGCAAATTGAATTCTGAGCTTGGCACTGTGTTTAGAAAGCTTCAAGAAGGTTCCCATTAAATTTTCATTGAATTCTGACAACTTACTATTTTTAGTAAGTACTCAATTTGGGACCTTTTTCTCAAGAATTTTGAAATTTTGGCTGCTTCACCACGTTTAGGACCCTTCAAAGTACTTTCCGTCAAAATTTGAGCAAATTCTGACAACTTTCTATTTTTAGCAAGTTCTGGCTTCGGGAGCAATTTTTAGGGTTTGCATGTATGATTTTTCAATGCATGTCAGGATAGTCTTTATGGGTTTTTCAAGAGCTTCGCAATGATGTAACATGCAAGTCAAGTTGATAACTTACTATTTTTAGCAGGTACCCGCATGCAGACCAGTGTTTTGAGATCTCCCAGGTAGTATGACATGCAAACACATCCAACAGTCAGTTGGTCACTTTTCAGGCACTTAACTATTTTTAGCAGATTCACTCCAGCAGCCCCCAAGAGCTTCAGTTTCACGAGCAGAGCAGTCTAGAACAAAAACAGAGTCAAACTGAGGTCATTTGAGGCACATGCAAGTCAAATTAGGGTTTCCAACTTTGGTGCCTAAAATGAGGAGTAAAACTCGAGAAAAATGAAAAATTGATGTATCCCATTGCGATCACCATCTTTCAAGCAGTCTACTGGTAAAATTTGAGTGCAATCTGCATACTTACTATTAGTAAGTAACCTCTAGAATAGGGCTAAAAATAGCAAGTCAGCACGAGAGGCACGAGTGAACAAGACAGTTAGGTCATAAGGATCACATGGAACAAATTTCAAGTCAAGAGTTGCAGAAGTTTGAGAATCAAGGGGTTACTAAAAATAGAAAGTGAGGGCGAGCAGGTTGAAAGTTTGACTAAGTGTTTAGATAGGCATGAAAACACATAAGGCATTGAAAATGGTAGTAAACCCCTCCAAATGCGCCCAAGGTAGCAGGGTGGCATCAAAAAATTCTAAGACACAAACTGGAAGCTTGACCCCTGAAATGCGCCCTTGGTAGAAAGGTGGCTTGAAAATTTTCTAAGGCACGAAATAGAAGCTCAACCCCTCTAATGCGCCCTCAAATGGAAGTAGCACCCCTCATATGCGCCTAGAACATGGAGGAGTTAAAAATTTCGCTAAGGCATGAAAACTGGAATCACCACCTAGTAAATGTGCCCAAGTTGAGTAGGTGGCATGGATTTTTGTCTAAGGCATTGAAAATGGAGGGAGCCCCTATCAAATGTGCCATCATGGAGAAAGAGGCACAAAAGTTCCTAAGGCGTTGAAAATTGGAAGCTCCACCCTCTAAATGTGCCCAACTTGTGGAGATGAGTTGAAAAATATTCTAAAGCATTGAAGACTAGAAGGACACCCCTCCATATGCGCCCAAGGTGTAAGGAGGCTTAAAAAATTTCAAAGTCATGAATAAAAATGGAATCACACCACCTCAAATGCACCCAAGATGAGTAAGGCGTGGAAATGGAAGTAGAGGACATCAAATGCGCCCTCAAGATGGAAGCACATGGTGCCATATTCGCCCAAGGGAAAGAATACCAAGGGGAAAAATTTTCTAAGGCATAAATGACATCACCTATTCAAGTAAGCCTAGCACAAGGATTTTCTAAGGCATAAATGACATCACCTATTCAAGTACGCCTAGCACAAGGAGAAAACAAGATGGTAAGCACAAGAGAGGCAAGCCTCAAGATGAAGAATTTTTTTTTGTCTAAGGCAAAAATGAAAGCGGGACTCTCCAAATGCGCCCTAGGAGGAAGAAGATGGGTAAATTTTTTGTAAGGCATTAAAACAATAGGCACTAGGGGTAAAATGCGCCCTAAAAAGAGGAGTTGAAAATTTGCCTAAGGCATGAAATGTGAAGTCAGACCTCCTAAATGCACTGAAGGGGGAATACATGAAGGGTTTTTCTAAGGCACGAATTCCATAACATAGGGTGATGAATGCGCTCTAGAGAAGATGAAGTGAAACACCAAGCACACAAGGTGGAAATATGCTTAGCATTCAGGGTCTCAAATGCACCTAAGGAACAAGGCACAAGATGAAATTTGTCCAAGGCATTGAAATATGAAGCACAGATGTTAAGTGCACCCATGATGAAAAGTTATAAAGAAAGCAAAGTTTGCTAGAGAAAAATGATGAACTCTATCGGATCAAGAGATCAATCAGGCCTTGGAAATCAAAATGTGGAAATTAGGTAAGTAAAGTGGAAAAGTTATAAAGAAAGCAAAGTTTGCTAGAGAAAAATGATGAACTCTATCGGATCAAGAGATCAATCAGGCCTTGGAAATCAAAATGTGGAAATTAGGTAAGTAAAGTGGATTTATACTATAAGTGTTTTGATGCTCTTCTTTTTGTTTGTTTTGCAAGATGAACACCGGGACCAAAGCATATGACTGGAGGTGGTGGAGCAAGTATTCCAAGACAACATTATAACCTTGGAAGGGGAAAAGTTACATGTTTAAAACTCTTCCATGATGTCTCATTTGCGCCAAAACCATGAAGGGAGATGTTGGAAGAAACGGCTAAGTGTTGAAATTTCTCCACAAAGACCTAATATGCACCCAACTCAGGGAGGCAGGTGGCAAGGAAGAAATGGTCGAGTCCAAGACAAGAAAATCCTTCAAGATCAGGATGGAGAAATAATGAAAGCCTAAGCATTAGAGATCATCCTCAAGAACTTCAAAGTTAAAGAATGATAGTAGGATGGATTGAAGGACAAAGTAGAGGAATTCTTCTAAAGTGTGAAGTCCTTCTCCGGTAGTGATTTAGGAAAATGTTCTCTAGCATACTTCGCACAACCCAAGATGCAGTGGTAGCAAGGAGGAAAATCACCATCAAACAAGAGAAAGAAGTTGCAGTCTTGGAGTCTTAGATTGAGAATGTGCCTGCCATGTTAGTTCAAGAAGTAGATGCTGCGTTGGCTAGATTCATCGAATTTGCAATCAAAGAGAAGAATAGTGGGATCACGTTTCTGGACTAGAATCTTCTAAAAGATGGTGGGCATTAAATGCTCATAGTGGTCAAAGGGAGAAAGTGGGCATTTTGTGCACATTTATTACCCCACTCCTCTTTGTGGTGGTTTTTAGGGAAGAATCTTGACTAGGGCATATGTGGCTCAATCTGAGCCTTTCATTGTAATTCAATCTAAGCCGTCCATTGGATTTGGCCATCTATAAAAGGGGCATCCCCCCTCATCCCCCCTCATTTGTACATCATTAGATTATTAGGTCATTAGAGATAGATCATAGAATTGAGAGATAGAATAGAAAGACAAATAGCATAGATTGATAGCATAGCTTAGATTGGAGAGGAAGGAAAGTTTTCAAGTTGAATGCTTTGTAAGAGATTGTTGAGAACACTCCTATAATAAAAAGAGTTATCATTGCTTGTGGTTTCATCTTTTATTATGGGTAGCTAGCGAGATTTCTTCGTCCTTCCAATTCACTTAGAATCTTAAAGTAGAACTTAGAGTAAAATAGATTTTATTTCATGCAAGTAGATGATAGTTGTGGAATGTGGTGTTTAATTTGAGCAAGCTTTGTTAATCCATACGACTAGCGGGCTCGTTGATGGTGGGTTCACCCTGTGTGGTCAATTGGAATATTGTGGACCTAACTTCAATTACGGTTTATATGTTGGTATGCGTCGTCATGATGGTATCTTCATGTTGAATCATGAGCTGAATATCTCTAGCTACTCCTTTGAAGATTGCACCGGTTCTATGGAAGCTGTCCGAGGTGAGGTGAAGCAAAGCTTGGTTGAAGTTTGCAAGAGTTGATCTCCACATCCCGCGTTTAGAGTAGATCATAGCATTTCTAATCCCTGCAACCATTCAATTCAACACTTTCTGGTTAGTTTAGCTTCATTGAGAAATCTTCTGAATCTTTAAAAAAACCCCTTTCTCTTTGAGCTCCGATTGAACAATTATGTAAGTCCCCCCTTGAGATACCAGCAAATCACACCGAGCCAACTAAGACTACGTCCACTACAAAAAGGAACCTTGGAGTTGAATGCATGATCTTTCTCGCAATCTTAGCATGCAGGAGATTTTGATCAAGAGAGGATAGAGTAGCCGTTGGGTAACTTTATTCTGTGTTGGTGCGGTCATAAAACACTCGTCAACAATATTTGGTATTGTTAATGAGTTTTGAACATTACAGGTTGAGATAGAATTGACTACTCATGCACCTAATTCCTTTCCTTCTATTGGAGACTTTTTGGTCAAATTTTCTAGTCAGTTAGATCACTTTTATAGGGTTGTGGAAAAGATAAAGATGACAAATGTTGTATTTTTTTTATCCTATCTTAAGCTTAGAGGACCATTTTAGATGTTCTCTTCTAATTTATATTCTACTATGGATGTATTGGGTGATACATTTACCATGCATTCTTTTGAGGTTTTTTGTGATCACTTGAAATGGGAACAAGCTATGTTGGCACAATTGGATTCACTTTTCAATTCAAAAACTCATCCATTGGTCACACAATCATCTAAAGGGAAAGGAAAGAAGACACAAAAGACTAAAAATAAAATTTACATCAAGTAGTGAGAGTTCTTCCAACCCAAAGAAAAAATCACAATAGAAATGTCAATCCACTCCTAAAATGGACAAATCTTCTAAGTTTGGTGAGTCTTCCTCCATGGCAAAGAAGAAATCAAGAAAACCTTGTAGTCTTTTGCGGCAAAGAGGTACACACAATTACCATATGTTGGAAGAGACTGGAGGCATTAGAGGAAGCCATGCAACAACACACCATTTCACTCACTAAGTCTTCTTCCACCAATATAGGCAAAGGCCATGCACTTTCTGCATAGGATTTATCTTCAGCAAACAGTTTGGATTGTTGACCATAGAGCCTCACATCACATGACGCATTCATCCGATCCACTTGAGACTCTTTTTGATAGTAGTAATTGTTAGTTTGTAGTGGGTAACTTCACAAATTCCATATTTGGCATCATGGACTCTACAAATGATAGATGTTTGCATCAAGGATGTTCTCTTTGTTCTTAAGATCTTTGTCAATCTGCTCTCCATCTAATAGATTTATCATACTTGTGGGGAAGAGAATTTAGTTTTTTCCACATGATGTCATTCGTGATATCCACCATCTAGAGATAGTTATTGTTTGAAATAATTCTGCTCATGTGTCTAAAATTTAAATTTTATTGGTTTCTTGCTTTCGAGTCATCTAGTGGTTCATCACATGTTTGCCATGCATACTCCTTGAGTAAACTTTAGCATGAATGCTTTGGTCATGTCAACTATAACTATTGTACTCAAGAGATGGTACTCAGTCTTCTTAAGGTTTCATTCATAGTGGGTGTTTGTTAAGGAAATGTTCTTGGAAAACTTCATACGGAACCCTTTCCTAAGGGTAAGGCCCATTGTGCTTCTACCTTATTGAAGTTGGTACATGGTGAACTTATGTCCTTTCCCACTCGTTTTTTAGGAGCCAACTATGTGCTTGCCTTCATTGATAATTACTCTTGTTGCACATGGGTGTACTTTCTCAAGTACAAGAGTGATGTCTTTGCCACTTTTAGGACATTTAGGGTGTTTGTGGAGAAGCAATCATGTTCTTCTATTTAATAACTACACACAAATAATGGGGAGGAATATGTGAACCAGGAATTTTAGAACTATTGCATTGAGCATGGTATTCATCATTATTATTTAGTTCCTTATACTCATTAGTAGAATGTTGTTGTTGAAAAAATGAATAAATCACTAAGGGAGATGGTTAATTGTATACTTTAGTCTTGGTATATGGCCTCTTCCTTTTGGGTTAAGGAAATCAATTGTGTTAACCATATTCAAAATCGCATACCCCACAAGGTAGTTTTGAATATCACTCCAAAGGAGGCTTGGTTTAATATCAAGACTAATGTTTCCTTCGTCAAAGTATTTGGTAGTGAGGTTTGGGCATTCATATCAGATGTTCAGTGTAAGGAAATGGAGAAGAGGATTCAACCATTCATTTTCTTTTTGGGCTATTATGAGGATGTGAATACTTATTGATTGTTTGATCCTACCATGAGAGATGCCTACTTTTGTAGAGATGTTCAGTTCAATGAATCTTTCCCACAAACGAATTCTACATCTGCTTCTTATTCCCCACTACTTGATTTGTCTTCTTCATTTCATCAGGATACCTACGCACTATAGGATACTTCAAATGATGGTTTTGTACTAACACCTCTTACACCACCTCTTTCGACTCCTACCGCTCATGTTTTACCTTTATGGGACTGCAATACTATTCAAGAGGCTAGATCTTTAGCTAGTGATCCTATGACTTCTCGATGCACTTGCTCATAAAACTTTCAAAACTAGTCTTATTAATTATGCTATATCTATTGATCCATAGATCTTTTCAGAGGCTTCCAATATTCCAAAGTGGGATCATGCTATGGCTAATTATTCTTCCTTGATGAAGAATAACACATGGGATTTGGTTTCTTTTCCTAAGGGAAGAAAAATGGCTTAGTGCAAGTGGGTTTTTACACCAAGTATGCAGCAGATGGTACTATTGAGTGGTAGAAGATGCATCTTATTGTTAAATATTTTTCACAAGTTGAGGGTATTGAGTACTCTGATACCTTTACCTCTGTAGCCAAAATGGATTCTGTTCACCTTGTCATTTCTCTTGCTGCGTCTCAAGAATGGTCTATTTACCAGATGGATGTGAATAGTACTTTCTTGCACAATGATCTTTATGAGGAGATCTAATTGGAGCATCCTCTAGGATTTGTGCAAGACTCTTCTCTTATTTGCAGGCTATAACATTCTTTTTATGGTTTCAAACAAGCCCCCTAGGGCTTGGTATGAGAAGATAGATGTTTTTCTACTTGCCTCTAGTCTTAGACATTGCCACTCTAATCACACGACATATATTTAGAGACATGGAGCTGATCTTTTGATACTACTCTTGTACATAGATGATTTGATTCTCACTAGTAGATCCTCCTCCATGCTTTAGGATATATGACACTCTTTGATGGAGCACTTTGACATGACAGATTTCGAGCTTTTGCACTTCTTTCTTGGTCTTTAGGTTCTTCAATTTACTGAGGGGATTTTCATACATTAGTGAAAGTATGCCATTGATCTACTTCATCATTAAAGATATCAAGTTTCCACAATCCATCTTGCTGTTTGAATACGATTTCTGGATTGGATTGTGTTGCTATTTTTTGTCATCAACGTTTCAAATCACACTACTTTATCATTTTAGCATGGCTGATTGTAAGACAACTCCTACACCATTTTAGTCTATTGTCACCAACTGCCACTTGCACCACACCTCGTGTTGATTTCAATTTGGATAGATAGTTTTTGGGAAATCTCTTGTTTTTGACACACACACATCCTAATATCACCTTTGTTGTTGGGTTTTCCTTTTGTTTTTTCCATGATCCTCATGAGAGTTGTTGGAAGGTAGCCAAGCACATTTTGAGGTATATTTGAGGCACTATACATTTTGGCACACCAAGAGATTCCCAGATAGTAAGGTTCATTGACTCAAATTGGGAAAGTGATGTTGACTCATGAAAGTCCACTTTTGGGTTTGTTTTTTTTCCTTTGATCTAATCTAGTTGCATAGTCTTGTGGGTTTGTTTTTTTTCCTTTGATCTAATCTAGTTGCATAGTCTTGTGAGAAGCAAATTGCTATTGCATTATCATCCACTAATTCTAAGTATCCAAGTGCAGTTCTTGCTAGCTAGGAGGTTTTGTGGCTTCAATACCTTATGACTAAGTTTGGTCTACCACCTGATAGTTCTCTTCTTTGGTGTGATAACCAAAGTACCATTCACATTGCACACAACCCAATTGAGCATTAGAGAATAAAGCACATCAAGATACACATGCATTTCATTCAATAGCTTATCCATGATTGTCATTTCTCCTTAGGGTATTTGCCTACTAAGAATCAGGCTGCAGATATCTTCACTAAACCTTTGGTGTCACCTCATTATCTTCAATTGTGGTTGATGCTTGGGATGAAGGAAGTTGTCCCTAGGAGATCTTCTTGAGTCCTCCTTTACATTTTTACATCTCCTTTTTGAAGAGGAATTTTTACTCATGAGGTTTTTTCCTTTTTCTAGTTGTGAGATATTTATTTTTTCATTTATAAATGGCTAGGACACATTTCTTGTTTTTTCATCCCTGTTTCAAGAAATGCCTGAAAAATAGGGGTGACACATCCCTGGGGTACACTACTAATAAGTATGATTTTCTGTCATTTGAATACTGGTGCTTTTGTTCTTCAAGAAAATAAAATATTAACTTTGCAATATTTATTTGTATTCTTTAGTTTAGGAGATCTAAATGTCAGTTTCTTGTTCATTGTAACACTAAAATGAATATAATTTACTGCTAAATGCGTATTTGTTATTCTATATTCATTTGGTTTCTATAGGACATATGTTCATCCTTGGAATCTCCAGCCTGAGGCTGCATTGTAAACAGCCTGTGTCATATCAATCAGTTTTGGTAAAATAGAGAAAACAAAAGCAAGTACAAATATTTATTACGACAGGGATTTTTATGCAGGTTGCTAAATCAGGGTCAATAACCAAAGAACAAAGGGATAAAGCTTGGGCTCAACTACAAAATGCAGTTATGCAAGAAAATATCCACCTCATTTACCTTGGAGTTGGTGACCAAGGAAATACCTCTCTAGGTACATCTCTCTCTCTCTCTCTCTCTCCCTCTCTCTGTAGGTAGATGCAGAGATGTTTTTATGTTGGTTCAACAGGCAATTGTTTTTTACCATTAAATGGTAGAGGCTTGCAAACATATTTATATTTTAATTTTGTGATCTCAAAATCAGTCATTGCAGCTTGATTGAACTGGTACTTACAACAAGCACTTAACATTTTCTCAAATTAAATAGGGAGCAGCTCATGGATGACTGCACATCCTTTTGATTCATAGCATATGTCAAGAAGTTCAAGATTTCCTGTAAAAACCTCACTGTTGATAATTTTTATGCTATCTATGTGCTTGTTTTTCATAAATGCATTGTCTGTTAGCTTCTGAAAAGCTATCAACAAGTTGAATCTGGTCAGATCAAGATATTCAATGAAGCACATCCAAAATTTTGACTTGCAACTAGTGGATAGAAGTTTCTAAGATTCATAACTCTATTATGCATTGAAATTTATCTCAAATTAGATTTTATTAATTGCTTATCTGATTCAATTAAGCAGTGGTAAAATAAGAACAAAACAAAGTCACAGATTGTAGTCAATCTTGAATCAGCCTATCAAAATTGCTTAATGTAAATGAGACAGACCCGACTTTCTCACCCTTGGAAACTGAAGAGAAATTAGAAACAACTCATTTCGATCCTCAAAAAACATGAACGGCCTCAAAACTTATGTTTTAGACTTGTTTGCATTTTGGACATGGCAATTCGAACTCTACAACTTTCTTGTTCGGCTAACCAGTGCAGTATAATTTCTGTTGAATCTTGGTCTCCCAGTCTTCCAATGATTATATAGTAGGATGGATACAATTAAAGATGTCAAAAATTTGATGGACAATCCGCCTAGAAACTATTGAAATTTCTGTCCTAAACAATATTTTCGAGTCGGAAAAAATTCATGCACCTGCTATGTCCCTAAGAAATAAATTGTGGTAACTTTTGGGGGACGTGCCTACCCATTATATTAGTTGCACAGTATGGAGAGGTACAGATTTCTTGAAGTACATTAGAATGCATCTAGACCATTCTATACCATAGGGAGATGTGCAAATATTATGACAGATAGGCAGTTTTGATTTTGGGGTTCCTATTGCTTCAGAATTGCTGTATGATTAACCTTTCTAGATTTCTAGATAACAAACCATCTTGAGGTGATCAAAGTACTATAAATTTCAAATTAACAACTAAAACCATCATTCAAGATGTTGGATAAGTGTTGTATTTTTTTCCAAAAATGTATTTTTTTCACTTTTAATAATCAAGATGGTCCTAAGTTGACTCCTAACCAATAGTCGCATTTTTCATGAAAAAAATGGACATTATTTTGGGTTTTACTTTTTTTTTTTTTTTTTCCATCTTTTAAAGCACTGACGTTTATGTAAAGCACACTCAAAAGGGTTTGAGTAGAGACTCATCATTGTATTTGTGAACGGTTGGGTTTTATGCAATAGATAATAATTTTATTGTGCTGGGTTTTTACCTGTAAGGGTTTTCCTAGGTGAAACATTGTGTAATGAGTTTTGCTTTCTACTAATTCTGTAATTTGCATCAGATTGTATATGCACTGCTTCTTCTGTACAAATTTATTAGACTTATTTTTTCTACACAACAAACCATGAGATAACAACTTTGATTGCAAGGTAACATAGCCAGCACACCTCATGGCATATTAGACCACCTTCTGGAATCACAGCAACTTCACACTTCACCTCATTATTCAAATTTGATTGTGAAAAGCGGAAGAATTGCTTGGTCTATGTAAATGAAGATATGAAGTATTTCTTTTAGCTATGTTATCATCTTATTTTATGTATAATGTGTATTGTGTATTGGACCATTGGCTATGCAGGTGGTGTGGAGAAAAGGGTTGTAAGGTCCTTCGTTAAAAAGGATTGGAGGTTTGGTCACTACAAACCAGATGGTTTACGAGATCCTTTGAGTTGCACCATTAGATATTTATGGAAGCTTCCATACACGCCATTTGAAAGACAATAGAAGCCCTAGAGAAAGTCCTTTCTACAATTATTAGTCTCAGTCTAAGTTATAGCTGAGACTTTGCTAGGTCACGAGAATGTAAATTTTTATAGAAAGAAAAATGTACATAAACTTCCCAATGACTGTTAATCCAATATTCAATGTACACAAAGTATCTATGTACTGCTAATTTATATTTTAAATGTCAAACAAGCTTGTTGCTTGAAACAATATGATACTCTTACATATTAAGATTGAATCAATTGTATATAGCAGAGGAAGTTTTTACAAATAATATCATTATTTGAACGACATGAATACCCAAGGAGAATGCATTTACCCTGTTGTTTGATTTCCTTGCAGCTCCATTACATCAGAAATTATTGTAAGATATTATGTCTACAGCACTTACGGGTGAGACCAGTTACTAGTTCTTTCGTGTGTACCCTCCTAAATTACTAAGATTTGTTATGATCGAAGAAATCACATTTCCTTTAAAAAAAGTAGAGGTAATTTAGATCAATGTTCTGCCTTACTTCAAAATTCGTCTCTTGCCATGGTAGGACGATGTGTTCTGTCAATCTGATTGTCAAAAGGAGTGTAAGAATTGTTGTAATTAAACTAATTTAATTACTTCTGCCATTGTGATGGTGGTCTGGGGGTAGTGTTAATCATACCACATTTAACATTCAATTCTGCATTTGTTTGATGCCATGGCATTTTGGTAGCTTAAAGCCCTTTTAATGTCTTTCGCGTGATTATGGAAAGAAGAATCAAAAGCTTGTTCTGGAGGTTTTTAATAAGTCTAAGGACCCTTTAGGTAAAATACTCCGAGGGCGGATTCTTTAAAAAATGAGTTATCTTCCAAGGGCTTCCGTTTGGCCTTTTGGTCAAGAATTTGGTTCGGACGGTCGATAATTGAGCTTCGAGCAAACGAAAGAAACTAGGGCATGGCGTATACACGACAATATGCCGCAATACCTGGGCAATGCAGTATTTTATCAAGCTACAGTGAAAATTCATAGTTTTTTAAAAATATTTTTCAGCGCTGCAATGCAACTTAAAACAGTTGCACGGTAGATTGGAGAAGGGGGACTTCCGGATTTGCTGGATGAAACATAGATCAGGTTATTTTCAGTCCTAAATCACCAAAACTTATGAAAAATCCATCTGACAACCTTGAAGACAGAGACGGAAATGGAAGGGTTTGAAGCCATGAATGCTGAAAAGAATGCGGGATTTGAAGTTAAGGGAGCTGAAAGCGACCATACTCAAGAAAGGCCATTTTTCTATTAATTTAGAGAAGGGCGAGTTAAATCCCTGGAATTTTAGCTCCCTAATGATATTATCGATGTTATTGGAGAATGTCAAATTCGAATTGTGGTTTTGCTCTTGTAAGCGGGTGCCAACAGATGGATCTTTTAAACTGAATTTGGAGAAGAGGGGTTTAGGAAATTGAGACAAAAGAGAGCTATGACGAAACGACTTGTTCTTGCATGTTCAAATCTGCTAAACACACTTAAGTGTTATCTGTGGACAAGTCTGTTTCCTTCCAGTTGATTTCAAATCTAACGTGTTAGGGGAGAGGGCCCAGTAGTTGAGCACCCTAACTTTGCGCTTCTAATTATCCTACGTGGAAATTTCAAATCACTCCCAATTTTTTATAGCAGCTTACTTGGCAAGTCCCCTGTTCATAACTAAGGTTTCAGGGCCATATCAAATATGATGCCACATCAACATGCTTTTTGTCAAGGTGTCCAAAAAGGGCCCCCAAAAAAGTGAGACCAATACTTGTGCATTCACATCATGTTTTATTGAGTACTCATGTGGCATCACATGATTGGTTGCTCTTTAGATCAAAAGAATACATTTTTGTTTAATTATGGGTAGTCATCATCAACACTAACAACTTTAAAGTCACAACTATCAGTCCAATATCAATAAAAATATTGGGCATTATATAACAACTACTATCACAACTATTGAAACATGCTCAACTGTTGGGTCCTCCACCCTATTTGTGGGTCCTCTCCCCTATTTGTGGACAAGTTTGTCTGCTTCAAGTTTGGAATTTTGTTTTCAATTCTTAAGGACTACCTACATCATTTGTAGTATCCTAAAGTGAATTGAATTGCCATATTAAAATTTGGAATTTCAACCATTTTTCTTTAGGATATTGTGGTCCAACTTGGAATTTCAACCATTTTTCTTTAGGATATTGTGGTCCAACTTGGATTTATATGATACAAAAATAATAGAAATAAGTACCGGTAAGTTCTCTAGTCTAAGAGTTCATCCTAGGGCTGCCAAAAAATATTAAATTGATAGGCCTAAGCTTTCCAATAGCCCACCCAATAGTATACTTGAACAAGCCTTACACATTTTTTTTAAGGAAAGGGGGGCACTTTATTTGTGACTATCCAAAAGGAAATCTAGAACTATTCAAATCCCTCTACCCTCTTCTTCTCTTTCTCACTCCAACTCAATCTTTTCTATAGGATTAATCCTTTCGTAAATCTTCATCAATGCCCTTCCCCATTCACCATAATAATATCCCCTCTTCTTTAGTGTCTTCTCTTCAATTTGATCCTTCTTCTCAAAGGATCTCCACCCTTTATAAGGACATTATTGCGTTTGATAGGAAGTTCGTTAAAAAAAAAAAAAACCACCTAGCTCCACATGCCACATTTCATATCCTTTTCTGTTTGTGTTTGCTCTTCCTCTCGATTCCTTTATCCTTCCTCATCTACAATAACTTCCTCCAAAGGATCTTCCATTTACCCACCTCCTAATACTCGCCAAATATTAAAATCTCATTAAATAACCACAAGACAAAAAAAATAACAATGAGAATCCAATTTAATCATTTTGGGGTGATGCCTTCAGAGAAACATTTTCTCTTTTATCATCATGAATTGGAAGGTATTTTCTTGGAATGTGAGAGGGTCATGAATTATAGAGTTGAAGAGGCCATTAGTAAATAGAGGCATGATATCTTATTCCTTAAAGAAGTTGAATTGAGTAATGCTTAGCTAGATGCTTGTATGTATAATTTATGAAAGGATGCATATTTTTTGCACTTCTTATGGAAGAAGAGAGTCATGATAGGGATGGCTTTGTGGATCTCTACATATTTCATTGATAAAGAGGAAGATACCTCGCATAGTTGTGGTTGGTCTCTTACCTTTGTAAATGGACATTCAATCAAGTTTTGCTTTGTCTATTCTCCTAATGAATATAAAGAATGTTAAGTTATTTGGGATTGGATGTCTAAAATTCTCCCTAGTGTAGAGTGGATTTTAGGTGGAGACTTCTACACACCATATTGATCACAATTGTTATAAACATAGCCAAGAGAAATTTGGAAGTCAATTTAATTGTGATGCAAGTACATGAAGAAAACTCACTTTCACATTCTCATTTGTCAAAACTCTAAACATTTCTCATCTCAGGTTCACTTTTCCATTTATTGAACACTTGACTCAAACCATCAAAACTGAAATTAGGGCCCAAACAAAGTTTCACAAAGCCTTCATACACATCAAAACTTTGTCTTAGTCAGAACAAACAATTACCAAAGACTGCCCATTCATATTTTCACCATCTCTTCATGATTGTAAACAATAGCACTTTCACTTACAAACACAAACTTTAGACTACAAGTCACAAACCACCATCTCTAGGCTTGAGACATCTTCATTAGGGTTAATACAACAGGATTCAACTCCCTACAAGCCCCAAAAGTGCAGGCCATTCATTTGGGACACACTTCCTTCTTAGACTACATTAAGTCCTTGTAGCACTCCCTATACATACTGTTAGAATTATCTTTTGACACTGACCTCCAATCAAGATTGTAATATACTTTTTGAGCACCAATTTAAGAGTTCTAAATCATGTCTGAAAATCAACATAGGTTGTTTTGGACAACAACCCCCATAAATGACTGATCACATTGCCATTTAGGCCTAATTAGACTTGTCCTAAACCAGGGCTTATTGAATATAATGACTCCAGACTTAAACACCCTCAACTAATGCTTGGATTAGGTCATTTCAAACCCGCACATGTTGTTGAGAACACCAAAAGTCCTTTTGTAAGGATATTTACATAAACCCTAGGCTTTATTCCTCTTAACTGTTTGCAAATGCTCTGTTTAACAGTCTGTACAATCATAAACTTTAAGTTTCCACACATAAACCCTTGCCACTTGATTTGTAACCTTTGAAATATGAAAATACATGCAACCAAGAGTATCTTCACTAATTATTAAGAGTTTTTACCAAAAACAATGGGAGAACTGTAATTTAATTGATCTTTGTTTACCCTAATAGAGGGTTTTGGCAATTTTGAGAAAAATACACATAACTTACTCAAAAATTGATCAATTTGCATGAAACAAAAAGGAATAGGAAGGTGATTGAGAAATCTATCACTTACAACCAATTTGAAACCATTTCTTGCCCATACAGGGTTGTACACAACAAGAACATAGAGAATTTCTGAAGAAAATGTGTAAAATCAGAGCTTTCATTGGTCTAATTCCTTTATTCAATCACCCACACCTTCTCAACTGTCTACAAGGCCTTTTTAAAGGCATTCCATCATGACTTCAATTTCTAACTATTTTCTAATGACCTAAGAGCCAAAAGACCCTTTGTCTTCCCTAACTTAATTTTGCAATTTTTACAATAGTGACAACTTTTTCTGAATGCATTGGCATCTTTTACAGTTTTGCAAAATTTGAATCAAATGACCTCATACTAACCTAGACACAGAAGAAATTACTCAAATAACCTTGTTACAAGATAAATATACCAAATTTGATCAATTTTCAAAAAATTGCATGATGGAAACATGATGTAGCCAAGATGCTCCTGCATCATTCTTCGGACCAAGAAAATTTCCAAACCCTCTTGGACTTGATGTAGTCAACAATCCTTCATCCTTTGCATGTTTTGCCTCTAATTGACCTTGGAACTGCTCTTTATGACCTTCATTTTCACCTTAGGCTTAAACTTGTCCATGCAAATCAACTTCCTATCTTGCTTTCCAATTGAAATTAGACTCATTATGCTTTGGTGCATCTCAGTGTCTTGTTCCTCCCTTTGTCCTTTGACCTTAAAATTGTTCCCTGTCCACATAATTAGTACAATAAAGAAACGATATATTAAATTGATCACAATACCTCCATCTTTTCTCAATTCTTTGCAAATCTCGAAGACCAATTCTTCCTTGATCATCACTTTAATCAACTCAAGGTCTTCCTCTGGAATTAGGTCCTTCATCATTAGTTCTCCTTCATCTTTATGCTTGAGTATACCTTTGTCTTCTTCACTTGCATCTTCAAACACTTCTTCTTCTTTCTCTTTCATCTTCATTTGTCTTTTTGCTTGTCTTTTCCTCCTAGCAATCTTCTCTATGGGCCATGTAACTCTCCTTTTCACTATCAAGTGCCAACTTGTGGCTTGTCTGATCCCTTGTTCCATTTTCATCATGGACTCTTGGAACTCTTTTTCCAATCTTCTCACCTCTTGCTTTAATTCTGCAACCTCTCTGTCAAACTTTTATTGCCTCTTTCTATTTTTCCTTTCTTCCTCTGCTTGCAAATGCCTCTTCAACACATCCATCTCATCTTCTACTCAAGCAAGCTTCTCCTTGCTTCACAACTTCTCAACTTTCTCTGCCTTCTCTTGGCAGCAACCAAGTCCTTCCTAACCTGCACAAACCACAAAACCACAAACCAACTTTCTTTTCCCAGAGCCTTCTAGCCCTATACCATTCTGATGCAAGTACAAGAAGAAAACTCACTTTCACAATCTCATTTGTCAAAACTCTAAACATTTTTCATCTTAGGTTCGCTTTCCATTTATTGAACACTTGACTCAAACCATCAAAACTATAATCAGGGCCAAAACAAAGTTTCACAAATCCTTCTTACACATCAAAACTCTGTCTTGGTCAAAACAAACAATTACCAAAGACTGCCCATTCATATTTTCACCATCTCTTCATGACTGTAAACAATAACACTTTGACTTACAAACACAAACTTTAGACTACAAGTCACAAACCGCTATCTCTAGGCATGAGACATCTTCATTAGGGTTAATATAACAGGATTCAACTCCCTACAAGCCCCAAAAGCGCAGGTCATTCATTTGGGGCACACTTCCTTCTTAGACTACATTAAGTCCTTCTAACACTCCCTATACATACTGTCAGAATTATCTTTTGACATTGACCTCCAATCATGACTGTAATAAATTTTTGAGCACCAATTTAAGAGTTCCAAATCATGTCTAAAAATCAACATAGGTTGTTTTGGACAACCCTCATAAATGATTGATCACGTTGCCATTTAGGCCTAATTAGACCTGTCATAAACCAAGGCTTATTGAATATAATGACTCCAGACTTAAACACCCTCAACCAATGCTTGGATTAGGTCATTTCAAACCTGCACATGTTGTTGAGAACACCAAAAGTCCTTTTGTAAGGATACATACATAAACCCTAGGCTTTATTCCTCCTAACTGTTTGCAAATGCTATGTTTAACAGTATGTGCAGTCATAAACTTTAAGTTTCCACATATAAACCCTTGCCACTTGATTTATAACCTTTGAAATATGAAAATACATGCAACCAAGAGTATCTTCACCAATTATTAAGAGTTTTCACCAGAAGCAATGGGAGAACCATAATTTAACTAATCTTTGTTTACCCTAACAGAGGGTTTTGGCAGTTTTGAGAAAAAGACACATAATTTACTCAAAAATTGATCAAGTTGCATGAAACAAAAAGGAATAGGAAGGTGATTGAGAAATCTATCACTTACAACCAATTTGAAACCATTTCTTGCCCGTATAGGGTCGTACACAATAAGAACACAAAGAATTTTTGAAGAAAATGTGTAAAATCAGAGCTTTTCATTGGTCTAATTCCTTTATTGAATCATCCACACCTTCTCAACTATCTACAAGGCCTTTTTAAAGGCATTACATCATGACTCTTTAGTTTCTAACTATTTTCTAATGACCCAAGAGCCAAAAGACCCTTCATCTTCCCTATCTTACTTAATTTTAGAATTTTTACAATAGTGACAATTTTTTTTGAATACATTGGCATCTTTTACATTTTTGCAAAATTTGACTCAAATGACCTCATAATAACCTAGACACATAAGAAATGACTCAAATAACCTTGTTACAAGGTAAAGATACCAAATTTGATCAATTTTCAAAAAATTGCATGATGGAAACATGATGTAGCCAAGATGCTCCTACATCAAATTGACATAACTCCACTATTGTTATAAACATAGCCAAGAGGAATTTGGAAGTTGATTTTGTTGTCATAACTATTTAGGGGTGGTTGACCCTCTATATGGAAGACAATCAAGTTATGTTCATAATTGGTTTACACGTGGAAAGAAAATTGAATAGGTTGGAGAGATTTAACATATCAGACAATGCAAAAATTTTGTTCTTGCTCAATTCAATGCCTTCACACAATTTAATTATTCTACTATTATTGATGACCTCTTTCCATCCTTTGCACTATTTCTCTTTCATCTCACACAACTTTATCTTCTTCTCTTCCATTCAAACCTTAAAATCTTTGATTGTGTCATTGCTCTATTTGGAATTTGAAACTCCATAACCAAGATAGAAGAAGGGGAATCATGGATTGAGTGGTGGTGCTTTGCTTTCCCCCTATGTACTAAATTCCTTCAATTTTTTGGTAGAGGAATGGTTTGATAACATAAATGTAGAGAAAATACCTCAAAGAAAGTAACATCAAAATTCAAGCTTCCATTGCTTCTCTTGAAACTTAAGTTCATAAACTTGATAACTACAAAAGAGCTAGAATTTAGTCAATTAAGGATGGCAATAGAGCTCAATTTTTTTTTCTATCTACATTACAAACATAAAAAGGAGATAATTTGTGCTATAATGGCTTATTGAGATAACTATGTTGTTTTAGAATTTTGATGAGAATCTCTTCACAGGGGAAAGAAAATGGGAATATATTTAAGAAAATCTTGAAGATATAATCAAGGATTGTGTTCTTAATAAAATGCACCCTAGTTATAAACAATTTTTTAATCGAAATATTTTTGTAAAGAAGAGATTGAATGTGCTTTATTTCTATGTGATAGCAACCAGGGGAGGTCCTGCAACACACTCAACACAATATCAACCAACAACAACACTTGTCATATCATCAAACCCTCAAACTCACACTATCTCATCAAATCCACTATATTCCTTGTAGCATCACAAACTGACTCAATCGTGTATTTCACTCCAATGAGATCCTCTTAGACCATAACCAACAACTTTTCAGGAACCCATTAAGGTGTTCAAAAAATAAATCAACAGATCACAATAGGCTTCCCTGTAACAACTTCAACAAATTCAAGTTTCTACACTTTCTAGCCCCCAAATTAGGCCTATTTTCCAAAGGACCTTGCCTCAAAACATTCCCAAATCCACCAAACTCAATTGGGAAGAAATTTACATGTGTCCAAACCAAGGATTCCACCATTTGTTCTCAAAAAATTACTCACCCAAGTGTCAAATCACAAAACCCTCCTTTTAAGCCAAGAAACTAGGGTTTTATTGGAAAACACACATACAATCTTCAAACAACCTTGAAATAACTTCAAACAAGACCTAATAGGTCTATACATACTCAATACAACATCTAATGACACTGTCTCAACACAATACACAATTTAGCATATTAAAACATCTCAAATTCTCATGTAAAACACAATTTTCCAACCTAGGGCTTCATGCCCAACACACTTTTAGATCTCTCTTGCTCTCTCTCAACATTCCCTCACCTGTTTATTGATGTTTTAGACACACTCCTCAAATTATAGTGGCTACAGTGAGAGGAATGGGTCAATTCTCCATTTTAATGACTCACAAACCCTTAAATCTACAAGTACAGACCCAGTCTTAGAAATTTAACAATTAAATGCAAAAAAATTAATGAAACCTCACAAAAGTGGATTAAAATGAAAGGTGAAACAATCAAATATTCATCCACAACAATTATGAATCAATAAAGTGATGCACAAGCCATACAATCCTCTGCAAGTGACAATTAGAAACTACAAAAAATTGAAGGAAAACAGTGCTTTATTTTATTCAAATATTCTTCAAACTTAAAAA
>VDFB02182733.1:0-10479 GCA_007258455.2 Sequoia sempervirens | reverse complement strand
TTATTTGTAACTTGGGAATGTGCATGAAGACTATACACCCCACTCTCAAATGTGAAAATGAGGGCGGCTTTTTGGTCCATCCTTCTTCAAGAGTTAGGTTTTCAAACACTTTGTTGTGTGCCTAATTCAACAAGTACACAAATGTATGAAACAATCAACCAAAAATGCAGGAGCTAGATATGCATCGTTTAACATACATCGCACCATTTCTACAATAGTATGATTACACCTCTCTACAACACCATTTTGTTGAGGCATGTATGTAGTGCTCAAATGTCTTTTGATCCCATATTCTTGCAAGTAGTGTGAAAACTCCTTATTGGTGAATTCCCTAGCTCAATCTAAGTGGATGGCCTTGAGGGAGTGACCAAATGTCCATTCTACAAGGGTTTGAAATGCTTTGAATTATTCAAAAGCTTGATCTTTGCAAATCAAGTAATAGATCCACATTTTTTGGAATAGTCATCTACAAAAGAAAATATTGAGAATGATTATGATTGGGTGTCATAGGTCCACACATATTGGTGAGTACCAACTCCAAGGGACTAGAGGCTTGTATCGCTGCAACAAAAAAAGGAGCCCAATGTTGCTTCCCACCAAGACAATTGAAGCAAAGAACCTTTTTTTTCTTCATGGGAAGAAGTCCTCACACCATGTCTTTGTTACTCAATACAAGAAGGTAGCCCAAATTGAGATGAACAAATCTTCTATGCCAAAGAGTACTGAATTCTTATTGCAAGGGCCTTGTTTTCATTAGTGAAATCAACCAATTGAAACATTTTTCGAACCCTTGATGCACAAGCAACAACTTCACCATTTTAAGTCTTGTTTCTAATGAGAAAGTTTTTCACCATTATGATTGCCAAATTAAACCTTCAAGTTCTGCTCTAGGAATTGACTTACTAATAGGAATTTCTTTGTGAGCCTTAGAACATATAGAACCTTTGTAAGTTGGCCCTATGAATCTTGAGAGGTAATGAAATATCCCCAATACCCAACATTTCATAGGATGTATCATCACCAAGGGACACTTGCCCATATGCAGTTGATGGGGTGATGTTGTCAAACCACTCTTGTTCTATAGTCATGTGTCTAGATGCACCAAATTCAACATATCAAACTAGATTGTCAGAAATAGGAGACTTTGACAAGATACAGAAAATTCTTCTTCAACAAAATCACCTATGGAAGTAGCATTGTCATGTTGCTTCTTGTGCTTTTTCTACCAACTGGGATTCTTCTTCTTGTCCCCCTAAGAATGCTTTTGTGGATTTTGTACCAACATTCTTGGAGATTGTGTTCCTTCTTCCTACAACTGAGACATTTTTCTTATATAGATAAGTTTTCTTGTTTGGATTAGGATGAACCTAATGGATCACTCCTACATTTAAGTTGTTTTCCCTTTTGTTGGGATGCGAGGGCTTGATTATCTAAGGAGTTTGAGGTCTCGCCATGAATTGCCTCTTCTTGTTGAAGCAAATTCACCAATTCATCAAAAGATGGCTTTTTGTTAGCCATGTTAAGGCATGTAACAAACACACAAATGAAGGGGGAAGTTCTCTCAAGACAATGGATATAAGAGAATCATCTAATACATCTTCCCTTATGCTTGATCTTTACAAATTTTTGAAATAAATTCTCCTTTTCTCCACCACTTTGTATTTATAAACAATGTAGCTAATGTTACAATTAAACAATTTGATCCTGATTTTTAACGACATATACTATCTTGAGGCAATCCCAAGCCTTTTCAGCAATTGTGGCAATTCAGATGTGAGGTTGAACCTCATTGAAAACACCAAACGAGTTATCAATTTGGCCTTTCGATTGCCCTTATCTTACCAATTCTACTCAACTCCAACTTTTGCAAGTCTGGTGGGTCTTCTAAAAATTATGTTCCACAAATCTTCAAACTCAAGTTGAGTTTGTACCTTAAATTTTCCAAGTGGCATAGTTATAATCTCTCAATGAGTTAGGAAGCATTATTTTCGAAGCATTAGAAACCATTTTTTTAGGATTTGGGATCTTTATCTATCCAAATATAAATGTACATAATTATTACCCCCAAAATTTACAAGGTCAATGCCACAAACATTGTTATTGTAGCTATTTTAGGTGTTAGATGTAGTAATTTGACACGATAACATTACCCACAAATGTGAATCAAAGGCACCATTTATATCAAACATTGTGAATGGTGTTACAAAACGTAACAATGGAATGGCTTGTAATTTTTGAAATTTTATTTTGCTTCAAGAGAAAACATGTTTAGAGCAAAACATAACATAGCATATTTTTTTTTTAATATCTTATGACTAGTAACTATATTACTTCATTTTTTCTTGTAAAAAGTATTTTAACTTTAGAATGAAAAGATGTTTTTTTTCCTTTTTTTTTAGTATCTTCAAAGCTTTAGAAAAAATTAGAGATACAAAAAAAAAACAAAAAAACCTTTAATAATCATCAAGCCTCTGTGGATTTGCATAGGCTTTTGTAATGTCCCCATTTTAGCCCTACGCTCTTCAATTGGATTTAGCCTATTTCCGGAAATCAATAGGCTAAGCTGAAACAGAAAATTAGGGTTTCCTCTTTCAGATGCTTTTTCGAGGGTTTGCATGTAAAAGGTTCCTGGGTTTTTCTGGGTTTTCAGAGACCTCTAGGGTGATGTGACATGCATCTGACTCTGACATCCTTTCCGGGCACTTACTATTTATAGTAAGTCATGATGGTTGCCCAGTTTGTGCTCAAATGATATTTGGAAACACTTACTATTTTTAGTAAGTTTTGATTACTGCTTAGTTGGCGTATAGATGAGGTTTTGCAAATTTACTATTTATAGCAGTTTGCTATTTTTGGTAAGTCTATCTTTGGGCAGTATTATTCTAGCAGCAACTCAATTAGTTGCAGTTCAGTTTGGTTGGTTAGTTTGGCTTTCTGATGGTTTTGAAGTTAACTATTTTTGGCATTTGCTATTTTTAGTAAGTTCATTTTTGGCAGAAGCATCATCATCAACTTGGTTCAGTTTGGCATTTGTCAGTTTGCTATTTTTAGCAATTCATCAGTTGCAGCTTGGGCATTGTATTTGGTTCTCTCCTTGGACTGAGTTTTAGACTTAGTTAATTTTCATGTCTTGAAGTTGTACCCCACGCCTAGGCTTGATGACTTCAAGTTGTTTTTAAGAAGGGGACATTAAGGGGTCAAGTGAGCATTTAATTATTTAATAAATGCTTTATTGTTGCAATATGGAAATGGACGCCTAAAGGGGAAGTTGAATGACACTTTAATATTTCAAAAAGTAAAATGCTAAAAGGTGGCGTCCCTCTTGGAAGTTGAAGTGATTCAACTTCTTGGAATTTGAAGTGTTTCATGTACCATTTGAAACTTATATATTGATGTTTTGTGAAGAGTTGATTATGCATGTTTTGGAAAGCAAAGTTATGCTGCTGGATTGAATCCAGAACCTGGCTAAGGGGTAGCTTAGCAAACACATCTTTCTTCGGGCCTGAAACTATGGCTTCCTAGAAAGTTTACTAAAGACCATGCTTCATTCAAGAGTGTGGATAGAGCTCGAATGTTGATTTCAATTACAGGCAGGTTGCTGATTTATAATCTGTTTGTACTGCTGATGTCAATGGCTGAAGTGAACTTTTGCTGATAGCTTCGCCTCTGAATTTTATATCATTCTAGGTACTGGCCCATGCTGTTTAACTGTGAAGGGCGCCCAAATCTGCAAGTTTGCAGATTTTTATATTGAAGTTTGGATTTTTTAGATGCAAGTCGACCTCCTTGAGAGGCCGTACCATTTCTAGCTGGCTTTGGAATTTGTGCCAACTGTGGTTTGCTGTTTATTGTTCGAATTTCTTATTGGAAGATGGACACCATGTTTGGAGGCTTCATTTGACTATTGTTTGAAGCTTTCCGGAGCTGTATTGAAGGAGTTACGTCAATTATGGTGATTTTCTTACTTGCTGGTCTGATTTTCTGTATTCTTTGTTTCTGTTCAGACTTGTTAGTTTTTTATATAATGCTGGTTTGAGCTTCCTTTTTATATCATTATTGTTTGTAAGAGTTAGAGGAAGTGTTACTCTAACCATCATTTGTTTTGAAGCATATCTTCTTATTTGCAGTCAAGCATCCATTGTAAAGCTGATTAGTACTAGCGTACCATTCATTTTATTTGCTACAATTAGTTTAAATTTCATAATTCCCAATGACAAGGGTTGAGTTTAAATAATCATCTTTTTAATTGTAGTTTCACCTACTAAATAAGTAAGTGGTGGTTGTGTGGATCGTATTCCCCACGCTAATAAGTGGAAGTGAGGATTTAAAATGTCGGGCTTGCCTAATAATGCAATAATCTCCACTAATAAGTGGAGTATCCCTTTACCGCTAGATGCCTCGACGCTGGTATTTAGAATTGTAATTTCAGTTCAGCTTATTCCTACGATCCTCTGACTATATGCTATCACCTCGCCCACATTGGAATCTTGGTGAACATTCTTGGTTAGAGTTACTTTGCATGCTGATTTGCATTTGGAGCTAACGCTAATCAGTGATTTGGTTGCTGATTTGTGTGTTAAATTTGGGAAAAATTAAGGGGAATATTATTTCAGCTTTCACATTTTTCTTGTTGCATTAGTCCTCTTCCACTAGAGCGCACAGAGTTGTTCCACATGGTCGGGCAATAGTGCCTCCTTCATACACAAGTTAAAGTCACTAAACACGCTAATTCACTAACGTGACATTTTCAATGGATTCAAGGATTTGTGGCTGCAAGTTTTTGTTTTTCTTTGCATACCTACTTGTGATCTTGTGGTATTTTGCTTGCAATCGCCTACAAAATGCTTACCTATTACATGAAATCTGTTTTTACCTTCCTCCCGCTTCTAAACAATAATAATAGTGGGTTTTGGTGAATTGCTTCATGCCAAGATAATAGTAGTTATCCCATGATTTCTTCTTTTGCAATACTTGCTTTAATGGCAATGCATGAAGAGTGAAACTCATGAATAGTGTAATATCCACCCCAATTTTTTCAATTTTTGCAACTTGTTAGCATTAGAAATATAATCAAAGATAATCAACTGAAATCAACTACCATCCACTTTTTGATCACCCAAATCTTGATGTGGGCAAGGTGAGAACATACGGTGGCAAGGTTTACATTGCAATGCTTGAAAGAAACCACTTGTTCACCGGGTGAGTGCAGTATACTTCCACTTATGTAGTGGGTATAAACTAAAAGTAAACTCACAACTCTTCTACTTTTTAGTGGTGAGTGCAAATCAAAGACCACTTATGTAGTGGAGTTAGTACAATGCAACCACTTATTCAGTGGTGTAAATAAGATGCCATTTATTTAGTGGGGTGAGAAATATACCACTTATTTAGTGGGCTTAATATCAAATCCAAATATGAGCTAAATTACTAAATGGTACTACCAAATCAGTGTTACAATGAGAGCTAGTACAAAATGATACTAACAATTACAATCTAGTTGCTAATGATAAAAATATGAAAGAAACGTTTCCCAAATACATTCAACCCATAGAAATGAGATCCCCCAAGTGAAACAACACCAATATACTTGAGTATAACAGCAAGTAAAGAGCTGAATTAACTTAGAAAGTATGTTGCAGCAGGTCTGCAACACTCAAAAATCGCTGTGTGTAGGTACAGGAAGCCTTCATAATCATCACCAAACTCACCAACGCGACCAAAGACCACTCCAAAACAAGTTGCAGGTATCACACTAGGTATAGGCGCCTCCAAACAAGTCTAAATAAGCCAGAAAAGAGGGGCGTTCCACCCCTAGAAATCCCACGCCCCTTCCGAGAGTTGTACGGCCTACTATGGGGTGATCAGCTTGTGGAAAAATCACAAACACCACCAAAAAATATGTGTAACCTCTCTCCTTCCTAGTCACCAAGGCCGAGGAACTCATTAGAACAATACCCACAAATGATACTTGATGCTTTGACCAATACCATAACACAAAGTGGTAATGGCCTCACATCTAGCAAGGGGTACAGAAGTGCATAAAACCTGCAGAAAACTCACTCCAAACTTACAAACTCGTGAAGATACACCAAAATATAACGCAATCCCTCGCTAGAAACATCAAAGCAAACCATCATGAAAACAAACTGAAATCTTCACCAAAGCTCCAATGGTGACTCCTGCAGTGAAGCCACACCAATGTCCAGCTAGGAAGTATCTCTCAACTCCGAAACTAGAGCAACCTTGAGGGTTTTCATCCTCAAAGCCTCGAAGGATTCAATCCACAATCCATGCTAACACTTCTCGCTATCTCATATCAACATACCCCCAAATGAGCTATATCCTTACCTCCTCTTATATAAATTTTTGAGGAGAGATTACAATTTAAAAATAATGAAACAATCCACCTTTTGAAATTAGTTCTTTGTAAAATAATAATAACCCCTCATGTGCCAACGTCCCCCTTCTTAAGTCTAGGCGTCCAACTTGGGATGCAAAAGATTATAACACTTAGTGAAAATAAAATAATAATTAGGCATTACATTTAAGTGAAATATTAAATTATTTTAATTCCCTTATGACGAAAGTCCTAAATCAACCGAGAATCCAATTACTACACCAAAGGGATGGAGCACCATGAGTGAATGAGGCTATTTCAAGGACTTTCTAAAATAGAGCTGCTCTCCAAGAAGTTTGGAAACACCTAGATCGTCTGATAACTCTACAAAGAGTGTCATTCAACTCAAAATCATCCCTTGAGCTCAAAGCCAACACCAAGAACCAAGAACTACAGCCACTGCATCCTCCAAGGATGTTAGAGTCCCCCTATAATGTACCCATTTTCGTGAGCATCAAAAATCTTCGGAGGATTAGCCTATTAGTTGACCCTCGTAGGCTAGTGTTCAGTGGTTAGAGGGTCCAGTGGGCGTTGATGAGCTCTTCAAGTGGCAGTTGACAGTGTTTGCCTCTCCAGATTGTTGGTATAATCTAAGGCTAAGCTATTTAGAGGTATTTGGTTCTGTTTTGAGGCACTTACTATTTATAGTAAGTCAGTTCAGTGTCAGTGGCCAACCTTTCTATTTTGGGAAAGGCATCTGGATGAGTAATGGTTTTTGTGGTTGACCACTTAGTTCTGACGGAATCGAGAAATAATGAGTATTTTTGGAGTTATGACATTTTAATTATTAATAAAGTAATACTTTATTAATAATTAATTAAAAATTGCACATTGTTAAATGTTATTTGACTTTATTATTAAAAGGGCTATTTAATGATTATAAAGTCAAGTTATATAAAGTGCATTTAAGTCAAATTATTAAGTGCATATTATGGGCACCTACTTGTGGAATAATATAAAGTTTCAATTTTAAGGGAGATATAAGTGATTATTAAAATATACTTTATATTATTTTGTTGTGCACCAAATGCAGGAAAAGTAAATGAAATTAAAGTGAAATTTAATGAGATGGAGCCAAATACAAATTGAATATTATATAAAGGCTTTTTGAAAAGGGATTTCATTCATTCTTTTGATCATTCAACACTTGTCCATTTTGAAGAAGCTTTGGCTTTGGAGAAGAAACCTAGGGTTTCGCTGTAAATTCAATCTTAGAGAACGTAGCCTCTCTTCGATTTAGCCGGGTGGCTTCACACAGAGGTCACATTTGTGCTTCATTGGAGAAGAATTGAGAAGTTTTTCTTAATGGTTTGAAGAGATTTTTATTGTAAATTTGAAAGGCATTGTTTGTTGTTGCTTTTCTGTTGGATAATCATTGCTGGGACGTACTGTAGCTTCTCTCAGGCCGTACAATTCTCTTTCAGCCTGGTCGTACAACAGCTAGAGGGTGGCGTTTGAGTTTGGGAGTGAATCGCTTTGAGTTAGGAGCTGAAATCAACTTCCTTGGAGGCGTCTAAACTGCTGTTAACAGTTTGCTGCTGTTACATGTTGGAGAACTCGTCTTATGAAGTCAGGCGTCCATCAATGGAAGATTCTAGTTTGCTGATATAAAGTTTTCAGACCTGCATTTATTGGCTTGGGTCTGGGTATGATCATTTGTAAGTCAAAGAGGTGTCTATTCTGCTGAATGACTGCTGCAAACTTTACACTTCCTCCTGGCAACCATTTTCAGAGGGTTTCAAGGCATGTTTATCTGTGAGTTCATGAATTGTAACTCCTAGATTTTCTGGGCATTGTTGTTTTAGATGGCCTCAATATTTATTAATGATGTAACATATTATTATAATATTCCAACAGCCAACATTCACTAGACTCTCTCTAATCTAGATGTAGAGAGGTCATAGTCATAGGTGAGGTTGGGAATTTATAGCCCAATGAGCACAGCCTTGGAACTTGTTGATATGTTTTTCGTGACCGCACTAACGCAGTAATGTGCTGCTAACGCTTCCTATTCTCTCTTGATCAAAAGCGTATTCAAGACGCTTAAGATTGCAAGAAAGTTTTAAAGCTCAACTCCAAGGTTCTTCAGCGCTAATAGGCTCATTGGCCCCCATGTGATTTGGTCGGGTATTTCAAGGACTTACGGAATTGTTCCGGCAAATGAGAAAGGAATTCAAATGCTCGAAAGATTTGTCTATGAAGCGCCGGTTTCCTATTCTAACCGTAAAGTACTGAATTGAAAGGTAGCAGTATTTAGAGAGTCTAAATCTATTCTAAGTGCGGGATATGGAGCTCAACTTCAGCAAACTTCAACCGGACTTCGCTTTGCCTCGCATCGGACAGCTTCCACGGAGTCGGTGCAATCTTCAAGGGACATGACTAAAGATGTTCAAACCACTACTTGACATGAAGATACCATCACAACGACACATACCATCATTCAAATCATGATCGAAGTTAAGTACATGATATTCCAGTTGACCACACAAGGCGATTCACCATCGCTGAAATACACTAGTGGTATGGATAGACGGTTGCTTAGATCAAACACCACATTCCATGCCTAACATCTACTTGCATGGAATGAAAATTATACTACTTTGAACTATTTACGCTACTATTTGAATCTAAGGACGAAGAAACCTTGCTAGCTACTCACAACAAAGACGAAATTCACCATCAATGAAAAACTCTTTTATTGAGAGAGTGTTCACAACAATTTCTTACAAAGTTTTCAAAGGGAAAACTTTCCCTCCTCTTCAAATTACACTATCAATCTATACTAAGCTACTTCTAAGTTGTCCCTCTACTCTATATCTATTCTAATCTTCTCTACTGTCTACTGAGATACAAATGAGGGGGACTCCCCCTTTATATAGCTGGCCAAGTCCAACGGACGGCTCAGATTACAATCGACTGGATGGCCCAGATTGTGCCACCTCATCCCTAAACAAGATTTGCCCTAAAAACCGCCACAAAGGAGAGTGGGGTAATAAATGAGCCATTAATGTCCATCATCCTTCTAGAAGACTCCAGCCTTGAAACACGTTCACACTGTTCTTGACCTCCTTCTTGACGTTGTTCTTCAACCTTGAAGTACTTGAGGATCGTTTCTAACATTTGGGCCTTCGTTATTTCCATTCTTGAATTTGAAGGATTTTTCAGTCTTGGACTAGATCATTTCCGCTTGCCATCCGCCCTACTGTGTTGGGTGCACATTGGGTCCTTGAGGAGAAACTCCAACACTTAGCCATTTCTTGCAACTTTTCTTCCTTCATGTGAAACTCATAACTTTATCTTCCTCCGAAGGTTGTAATATCATCGTGCTTCACCACTTCAAGTCATCGTGCTCTGGCCTCCACGTTCATCCTGCGAAACAAGCAAGGAGAAGAGCATTAGAACACTTCATAATGTAAACTTAACTCACTTACCAGGATTTTCATGCTTTGATCTCCAAGCGTTCATTCAAATTCTTCATGCCTGTCCAAAATTCTAACCCATCTTGCATTCTCCGCCTCGCATGACTCCACTGATATTTCATCCAACTCGACTCGAAGAAATTCTTTTCATCGAATTTGATCAAAATTATCTTGGAAGCATCATTTTCAAATTCATCACCATAGCACTTTTTATTTCAACATCACTTATTCCTTGCCTGTAAAATTTTTTCAAATTTTCCTTAGGAAATTTCATCAACCTGGTGCCCATTTGAAATCTTTATCACAGAATCCTCGGCAAGCTGTGGAAGACCTCAAAATCCATTCCTCATTGATAATCTCCAATACCCAGAAGAAAATTTCCTTCAAAACGCGTCGAACTCATGGGTATAGAACGAACGGGTTCATTTAATTTTTTTGAGTTTTCCACCTTGGAAAAATAACTTTCAACAATTTATCTCATTTCTTCATCTGTGATCATCCTGTGTTGCTCAGACTTGAAATTTTTTTGAATTCATCCTGCAATGTCGGCACCTTCTGACTTCATCACAGGAAATTCTTATCACCTCAGAGTTTAGGCGTTTTTTCCTAGAGGAAGAAAATATTTTGTGCCTTAGAAATTTTTTTGAATCACTTGGCATTTTT
>VDFB02182732.1:23411-110853 GCA_007258455.2 Sequoia sempervirens | reverse complement strand
ATGGAGTTATAGACATATGAGCATGAATGGGGTGTATGGAGGGAGGATGTTGGATGACCTTCATAGAGGTGTGCCATTGTTGATTCTAGTTGGGAATTATATGAGTGAGGTGTTTAGCATGGGTGAGAGGGATAGGGGATTGGTAGATGATGGTATGAGTAGGATGAGATAGAGGATGAGATTTTGGGATATAAGGACCCAAAATGGACTTAGTAGGAGGGAGAGATGTGATGGTTGATTGTGGGACATAGGGACCCAAAATACATTTATAGGATGGAGGAGGGATAGGGATAATGTTTCTGGGTTGGTGGATGGTGAAAAACAGTTTGGAGGAATGATGGGAAACACCTATTGTGGTCTTTAGAGAAGTTCTAGTGGATTTGACAAAGATTATACCAACATTTTTGGATTGTGAACCTTCAAAGATATATTCAAGACCTTGTGATTATAAAATAAAATAAAATTGGATGGGCTCTAATATACCTTGATCATGTAGGCCCAAGCCTTTACCCTTTTTGTTCATGTTCTTGAGAATTTACTTTAAAGTAGGGTTTTTATTGGTTTTTAAGCAAGCTACAAGTTCATTGATAGATCAAAAGTCAAAGGTGTTGTTGCACAACTTATAAAATTTTAAACTACACTAATGGTAAATTTGGAAGGTGACTTCCATTGTATTTTTTTGTCTAAATAACACAAAGTTTTCATTACAATTGTACTTCCTATATATAATTGGAGATTGGAAAACACTTGGTGTTATGAAACCTACAACCTACATACTATTATAAAACCCTCTGCACATAACAACCTAGTTGGTTAGTCACCTTTGAGGTCAATTTGGTTAGTTTTATGCATCCCCAACCTACAAATCCTCTTTGACCTCGCCACCCTTGAGCTTTGAGCAAGAAAAATGAAATAAAACACAACCCACTGTGTTTTCCAACTTGCCATTATATTGTGCATTTATTTTTCAATCATATGAAAAATTGAAATGCAATTTTTACTCTAACAGTTGTGATACATTTTGAAAGTAACTTTCATTGCATTATTAATGTGTAAATACCAAAACCTGTTTTGATTACATTTATAATATTATGTAAAAATACATGTTGGAAAACATGGGTGTTATGAAACCTGCAACCCACATATTATTTTAAAACCTTAAACACATAACAACCCAATTGGTTAATCACCCCTCAACTTAATTTTGTTAGTTTTATGTATCCCCAAAATGCAACTCCTCCTTGTGCTCTCCACCATTTAGCTTTGAACATGTAGAATGAAATAATAGACAACCCACATTGTGTTTTTCAATATGCAATTATTTTGTGCATTTATTTTTCAATCATATGAAGAAATTGAGACACAATTTTATTGTAACTAATGGTTGTTATAAATTTTGAAGGCACCTTACATTATATTCATATTATCTAAATAAAATAAAAATTTAATTAGATCCACACGGTTTTATAAAATTGTAAGTTAGAATACACTGGGTGCTATGAAACCTTGCAACCAACATACAATTTTAAAACCATAAACACACAACAACCCAATTGGTTAGTCACTCCTCAGCTCAATTTGGTTAGTTTTATGTATCTCCAACCTATAAATTCTCCCTCTACTCTCCACCACTTAACTTTGAATGTACAAAATGAAATAACTCAAAGCCCACTATGTTTTCCAACCTACAATTATTTTGAGCATTTTTTTCTCAATCATATGAAGAAATTGAAATACATTTTTTTACTCTAACTAAGAGTTGTTGTAAATTTTGAATGTGCCTTACATTATGTTGTACCAAGAATGTTGTGGGAGGGAGAAATAAGTGTCATATGAATGGCCACTTTGCACAACCCTTGCGTGTATAAAACATTTTTCATTTTGTGTACTAGTTCAATGTCAACAACCCATATTTTTTCATTATGTAAGGGTGCATTGCTAGAGTTTTGAACATGAAGCATCTTGAGATCTTGTTGATACCAACTGGAGAAATAGGTACTAGAATGTATAAAATTAAAAAGGAATCTTCTCTAAAAACACTTGAAAAGAAGTAGACCAAAGTGAATGAGATAGATAATGCATTGGTTACAAGTTTCATACACCATCTACTCAAAACCCATCATGTTTTCCAACCCGCAATTATACTATGCATTTATGTTTTGAACATATGAAGAAACTGAAACACAATTTTTACTCTAACAAAGAATTTTCATAAATTTTGAAGCATTACATTCCTACTATGTAAATAAGAAAAAAAAATCATTGCATTCTTACTGTTTTGTAAAATTAGAGATTGGAAAACATTGGATGTTATTAAACTTGCAACCCATGTACTATTGTAAAACCCTCTACATGCAAATTCCCTATTGGTTAGTTATCCCTCAACTCAATTTCATTAGTTTTTTGTATCCCACGACATCAAATCCTCCTCGACCTCTCCTCCCTTGAGCTTTGAACAAGCACAATGAACTAACTGATAACCGACATTGTGTTTTCCAACCTCCAATTATACTATCCATTTATTTTTCGATCATATGAAGAAAATAAAATATAATTTTCACTCTAACTAACAATTGTGGTAAATTTGGAAGGTGACTTCCATTGCATTTTTGTTGTCTAAATAGAAAAAAAAATCATTACAATCATATTGTAGATCTATGTATAATTGGAGTTTGTAAAACACTTGGTGTTATGAAACCTGCAACCCACATACTATTGTAAATCCCTCTACACATAACAACCCAATTGGATAGTCACCCCTCAGGTCAATTTTGTTAGTTTTATGTATCCCCCACCTGCAACTCCTCCCTGAGCTCCTCACCCTTGAGCTTTGAACAAGCACAATGAAATAACTCACAACCGACTATGTATTTCCAACCTATGATTATTTTGTGCATTTATTTTTCTATTATATGAAGAAATTGAAACATAATTTTTACTCTAAATAACAGTTGTGGTAAATTTTGAAGGTGTCTTTCATTACATTGGAACTCTCTAAATAACAAAAAAAAATCATTATAATCATACTATTTATGCATAATTGAAGGTTGGAAAACACAGGGTGTTATGAATATGAGGATATGAATTATTATAAATTGTAATATTTTATTAAATACTACACAAATGAGTTCTATGACTACTCTATGTACCTGCATGAAGATACTTTCTAGCAACAAAAGGTTCTTAAATACATACCAATATTATCACCTTACATTTGTATAAAATGTAGAGTTTATAACCTCAATGATATTGAGGCAAGATTATTATAATTCATCTAAGAATGAAGCCAAAGTTATGCTAAATATCAAAGGTTCTAATAGGAAGAACATTGTGTAGAATTCACTAGATAATTTGGCTAATCTAGGGATCCATGTGACCAATTTATAAATCATTTAGAATAATGTTATTAAACAATTCAAAAAGTAACTGTTATTATCCTAAAGGACTAATCTTGGTAATTTATTCAAATATTATAGACAATAGGAGTAGACACAAATAGTTAGAAAATATGATGTAATATATACATTTTAAACTAGGAAAACTATAAACTAAATATTGATAAAAATTGGTAAACAAAAGCCAATTAAAAATCACAAAGAATATTAAGAGAGTGGACTGTTTAAAAAGAAGTAAGGTTTAATGATAATATACAAAAGGGTGATAAAATTAACAAATGGATAATAGACTAAAAATAGACAATATAATCCTAATTACATAAATGCAGTAAATAATAATGGATTAAGTAAAACATAAAGGATTCTACAAGTTGGATTCTCTATCTATTTTTTATTAAAATTAAACTCAAATTATTGAAATGGTGTAATAGATATAAAACAAAAAAGATATTATAGAATTAAATATTCAAATGCTAAGGATATTACAAAAAAACAAAAAAACAAAAAATATTATAAAAGGAAGACATTTTTAAATAATAGTAACATTAGAAAAATAATAATAGATTAGTATAAATTTTATACAATTATTTTATTTTATTTTAAAAACATAAATCAAATAAAGACAAATTAAAGTTTAATGTTACTTTCAAATTAAAACATCAAGGGCAAGGCTGGCTTAAGTTTGCTCTCAATATCTTTAAATGGAATCATCGTATTTTCTTCATTATATGTCAAATTCGCGAGATAGAAATAAATGTTTAGTTTGAATTTATTTTTTTGATTATATGTCATATTCTCACCAAGGAAATAAATGCAATTAAGTTTGAATTTTCTAGTGACAAAACCTGGTGCCATGTTCATCACTGTCATTGCCTTCGTTTTGTTTTTTCTGCTCTATCATTAGTGGGCCCCGACGTATGATGGCATGCTAAGTTTGTATGCATGTTTTTATGCGTTTTGTATGTTACATATGTCTATTTTTTTGGGAGATTAGTTGTGTTCCATTTTGTTGCACTTGTTTAGAGATAATTCTTTAATAGCAAGAGGTCAAAGGCCGAATCTTTGCCTATAATACAACATTTTCTTCCCATGAATTTTGTAACTCTAGGCAAGACAAAAATACCCAAATACTTCATTGCCATGGAATATAAAGATTCATCTCAACAAGAGCAAAGAAATAATCAACAACTTAAAGGTTGGATTAAGAAGTTGAACCTAAGAGTCACCAAGCAATTGAATGCCTTTGATGAGTTGTACAAAAGAAGGATAGGAAAGAAATAGTGAAATATATCCAATAGCCTAAAACAATATGAAATATATCGGTTTATAAAGAAACGAAATAAATCGTAAACAAACAATGAAAACAAATCTAAGAACTCTAAGCACGTTGCTATAATGAAAAATCCACTCAATTCTCTTCGAAGCCTTCCCAAAGTTGATTTTGATGAAGAAAATGTTCTACCTAGAGAGGCAAACCCACTCCACATCTTCTGAATAGCAAGAATATTGTCAAAAATGTAACTACTCTTGATAAGGCAAGTTTCTTCCAACCAAACAGTTCTTAGCAATAGGTGTTAAGAAGAAATGTCATGGCTTGAGAAAGTCTTATGATAAATGTTCACTGGTGTAGTCCTCATCATTGTATGAACCAGCAGAATAACGCCTAAACCACTTGCTGCGAAAATTGTCCAACTCTATTTTGTTCTCAGTATTTTTTATCACTGGAGATGTCATTTCAGTAAACAATGGAGATGCTTTGGTAAATAAGTAAAACAGAGAGTTCAAGAGCGCATTTCAACCCAACACAAATAAAAATGCACAATCTCTTGAAATAAATACTTGCAAATCTAACCCCTCCCCTCTAGAATGGCTGACTCGCAATCTCAAATTCACCACAATGTTGTGACATGAGCAAGTTAATATATGGAGTCTCATCAAATATAACACCAATCGTTTATGTAGAAAGAAGTTTTAACAGACATAAAGCATCAATAAAGAGGATTAATGTGAATAGAGGAACATGGGAGCCTTTAGCTCTATTATCATTTATTATGTAATACTGGGTGACATGAACATATGAATAGAAATTTGCCCTAAAACCTTGTCACGGCATTTTTAGGGAAGGATATCCTTGAAAAAAATCTTGAAACATCTCTTTTGTTTCTCACAGATTCCGGTGTAGGCGAACACCTAGTCGGATTCAATCCTCTAAGCGCACCCGGCCAAGCTATCGTATCATCCCGGCGTATCAATGACTCCATCCCCAAATTTCAAATGGGCAGGATTTGGACTGGGTTGGCGGTGTTGATGGTGGGTTCCAACTAAACAGCTTTTCAAAACTAGTCACAAATGGGTGTGTGGCAATAATTTTTTCTGGCTTTGGGAAAATTCACTATCAGCAATTCACCGTCAACAATTTATCACAGGAAAATTTACCATCAACAATTCACCACCGACAATCCACCCTAACAATTCACCACCACAATTTACCGCTGGAAAATTCACTGTGAACAATTTACCACCGACAATTCACCACAATTCACCACGGAAACTTCACCGCAGAGACAAATTCACCTCATGGAAAATTCGCCAACAACAATTCATGACAATAAATTTTCCATGAGATAAATTTGTCATGACATTCTCTGATGGATTTGCCTGATGCCATTTTTTGTATAGTTTTAAAACGCCACAAATGCGGATCATAGCCCTAATGATGGCAAAAAAAGATCTTACCTACTCGAGCATCTGCAATTGATAGGCGAAAGAAGTCCCTGTAATTTTGATTGTCAAAATACACATTCTCTGCAAACAAAAACCTCTGAAAGTGACCTGAATATTGGCAGAGGAGAATGGTTTGGTGAAATCCAAAAGAACAACATTTAAGAAAATGCAGTGCCAGTTCAGCAACACTGGCCACGTCCTCTCCATGCAGACAGTCAAGTCTCTGGTAAGCGCCATCTCTTGCCTGGTAACTGCAAATGTAAGTTGAATGGTGTCTTCAATGTTTCGTGTTCTCAACTATTGTTGTCCCCTACGACCAAATCAACATTGCCACCCCTGGGCCGAATTGGCCTCATCGGTACCAGTTCTTGGCATTAACTCCAGCACAGACATTGAAATTGATGACGCCTCCACTGCACGTAGAGACCACCGGCATGTTTATTCACTCCTCTTGCTTCGTAAGTAGAACTTTGTTTCTAACAATCTGGCAAAAATCAGAATTGTAATTGGCTGTAAACATATTTAATAATCACTGTTTAACAATTCAGCCCTCCGCTATAGTTCCCTGGAAGAACTAATAATAATTTCACTAATCTCTATGCATTAATGATATGAGGTTGGTATTATAGCATAGTTTAATGAGGATGTGATGTTTGCTGAGCAATTCTCATGCCTCTGTAGATGTTAGTCAAGATTTGAAGAGCACGTACATTTAGTAATTTCATTGATCTCTGTGTATTAATGATATGAGGTCGGTATTATACATTGGTAAGAAGATAGAACGAAAATATAACAAACAGAAGTATAAAACAGCAAAATTTGATGCAACAATAAAAATTGAAGGTTAAGAAGTGTTCAATCGTCTTGCATCATACTCAGACGATGTCATCTGTTGATCGTTGGAAATAACTTGCCTCACTTCAAATAGGGAAAACCTTTAGCATAACTAGCAACCACACCTTAGTGTGCGATGGGTATGCCGAAGAGGTGTGGAAGGTCAATTAGGGAAAATTTTAGTCTATTTTTTCATACATTTTTGTAGTACATGAGGTACGGTAGGACATTTTGCAAATGATGTTTGTGCAACAAAGGCCTCATTGGAGAAGTGATAGCTTCAAATAAACTATGCATCCACTTACAAGAATTCAAACATGACTAAAACAAAATATTTGAATAAAGAAGATATTCAAGCTCCATTATGAATAGGATCATGTTATGTTTGCAATAGGGATAAAGGGAGAGGGAGGGAGAGGTAGAGGGGGAAGATGGAGAGAGAGGGGGGGTAAGGAGATAGATATAGAGAGGAAGATAGAGATGGAGGAGGAGAAGGATATGAAGAGAAGAGAGAGAGAGAAGAGATGAGGATAAATAGAGATGGAAGAGAGAATTATATAGCGAGGGTGAGAGAGGGAGACATTGAGAGAGGAAGAGATAGATAAAGATAGAGATAGGAAGTAATATATAGAGAGGAAGAGATATAGGGGTAGAGAGAGATGGAGGGATAATGAGATAGATATGGAGGTATAGAAGAGGGAGAGGGAGAGGGAGACATTTCTAGAGATAGAGGGGGAGAGAGGAATATAGATTTGTAGAGATGAAGATAAAGCAAGAGAGGGAAAGGGAGACAAATAGATAGAGATGGAGAGGGGTAAATATAGAGTGATAGAGATAGAGGGGTAAATATATAAAGATCTAGAGATAGGGAGGGAGAAATAGGGAGTGTGTGTCTATATGAGTGAGAGAGAGATATGGAGAGAAATAGAGAGGGAGATAGATATATATAAATAGATAGAGAGGGAGGAAGGAAGGATAGAAATAGAGAGAGAGGAGAAGTAGAGAGATAAAGAAAGAGGGAGTGATAGGGAGAGAGGGAGAGTTAGATAGAGGCCCAGTGAGATAGAGGGAGAGTGAGAGAGATAAATATATAGAGAGGGAGAGATGTAAGGAGAGAGGAAGAGGGAGAGGGATAAATAGAGATAGAAAGAGGGAGACAATAAGAGAGGGGGAGATGGAGATATAGAAAATGATGTAGAGAGATAGTGAGGGATATAGAGAGAGAGAGAGAGTATAAGAGATGGAGGGGGAGAGAGGGCTTAGAGGAATAGAGAGATATAGAAAGAGGGAGAGAGAGAGAGAGAGAGAGAGAGAGAGAGAGAGAGAGAGAGAGAGAGATGGATATAGTGAGAAAGAGAGGGGGAAGATAGAGAGATGTAGGGAGAGGTAAGGAGATAGAGATAGGGGAGAGAGATAGAGGAATATAGAGATGGAGATGAAGAGTGAGGGAGAGAAAGAGGGAGGGAGGAGAAATAGAGATAGAAAGAGGGAAATATATATAGAGAGAGAGAGAGAGAGATGGAGGTAGGAAGTTATATAGAGAGAGAGGTATACATATATAGGGAGAGATAAGGAGATATATATAGAGAGAGGTAAATATGTATATAGAGAGAGATGGTTCAAATATATAGAGAGAGAGGTGGAAAGAGAAAGAGAGCTCTCTCTCTCTCGCTCTCTTTTTCTATCTCTATTTATCTCCCCTCTCTCCCCTCTCTCCCTCTTTATCTCTCAATCTCTCTACCTCTATATATCTTGGTCTCTTTCTATTTCTCTTTATCTCTCTATATTGATATCTCTTTTATTATCTCTTACTATCTCTATATCTTTCTTTATTCCTCTTTATTCCTCTAGATAATCAATTAGAATAAGGATAATAAGTATTAATATATACACGCCGGTTTTGGCATGGTGTGATGGTTTATAGGTGGCATTGTTGTTCTTGCCACCAAGGTTCAAACCTTGTTGGGGTGGTATTGTTGACTTTGCATTTAGTTTATTCTATTTTAATTTTAAATTTGGATTTGAAATTTATGTTATTCTAATGGCATTTAATTATTATTTAATAATTTAAAATAAATTTAATAAAAAAACATTAATGATTAAAAAAAATCAAACTTAAATCTAAACTAAAAACTAAATTAGAATAAATTAAATAGAATAAAAAAATATCAAAATCCAAATATTAATAAAAAAAATAATTATTAGAGAAAATAATGGATAATAAACTTATTAGTTAATAAATAATTAAATAAAAAAAAAGCTAACTTTTTAAAGTTAACAATAATACTCTCCCTCTGTATACCTCCAATTGACTATGGCAACAAACTACCCTATTGTTGCACATTGCTTTGTTTTGTTTCCCCAAATTGAATTTGTGAAAATAATTCACATGCTTGGGCATGAGTTTGAAGAGGTTGTGCATAAGCTTGTAATGGCTACGTACAAGATTGTGAAGGCAACAAGTGAATATTAGGAGGTTGCATATAAAAATGTGATCCCTCTACAAAACGCGTGGGGTCAGAAACTCCCTCAATAGAGTGTGTGACATTCACATGAAGCGTGTCATCTCTTTGTGGTCGCAAATGACTCTCAAATAGTTGTGTGCTAGATATTGGTGGTTGCGAACCAAATTTAGAAGACTCTGGAGGAGTATTGGAAGGCAACGCATGATAAAAAAAAAGACCGCATTGCAATTATTAAAGGGGGCATTTGAAAGGAAGAAAAGGTGTGACACAACACTTCCAACACTAATCTATGTGGGGGAGATAGTGCAAATTCATACAAATCTTTAAACTGTTACAACATTTGAAAGAAACACATCTAAATACACACATAAAAGAATAATACCATAACACACATATTTACATGGGGAAAATCTTTCCAGGTAAAAAAACCCACACACCAAAAGCATAGTACTTTGTATTATCAGTAACAAACAATTACAATACAATATCAGCACTAAGCTTCTCCGGGTGTTCACCAATCTTCAACAAAAAGCATAACGATATCTCAAGAAATTCTCAACTCTTTTATGCTCAATACTCTAAGACATAGAATGTATATCATCAACAACAATCAAATATTATTTCTTAACATACAATATTCGAAGCAAACTCAAAGTGTGAAGTTGAGTTAAAACCAATCGCAACAATTGGCAAAGATATAACAACTACCACTCAAGTAGCTAGTTAATTGTTGATAGTAGTTACAAACAATGCAACCACCTCCAATCCATCGCTAACTGTATACATGCAAAATGAATTACATGCAAAATCTCCTTCATGCGATCAGTTATGTTTAGTCCTCCACCGCTAGAAATAGGTTGAGACACATACTTATCTCAACATTCTCCCACTTGTCAAAGACCTATCATGAGTCATCTATAATCAACTGCTCAAGGCCCCAAGGCCCATGAAAACAACATGCACCATCTAAACTTATCTGTGCTCACTGGCTTCATTAGTTCATCTGCAAAATTTCTCGAAGTGTCAACCTTCTCCAATATCACCTTTCCATCTTCTACCATATCACGAACAAAATGAAACTGAACATCAATGTGCTTTGTTCTAGCATGGAAAGTTGGATTCTTTGCTAAGAAAATGCCACTCTGAATGTCGCAACAGATAGTAATCTATCATGCATCAAAACCAATATTTGAACACAACCTCTTAAGCCAAATGGCTTCCTTTCAAGCATGAGTATCTACCATGTACTCTTCTTTTGTCATGGACAAAGTAACTATAGCCTACCGCTTACTCATCCAACTTATAGCACCACCATTCATCGTGAACACATCCACTAGTGAATCTTCTATTGTCAATGTCACCTGTACCCAATCTGAATCCACATATCCATGAATACTTATAGAATGCTAAGAACCAACAAGATAACCATGATAACATAGGGAATACTCAGAAGTACCCCACAAATATCTAAACACTCTCTTTACCACATCCCAATGTACCCATCCAACATTAGCCATATACCAACTAAGGACTCCCACTACTTGGGCAATGTTTGGCCTCATACAAACCATCGCATATATCAAACTACCAACATCTCTTACATATGGTACTCTGGTCATGTCCTCCATCTTAGTAGGAGATTTTGGACAATCCTCCACAGAAAGCTTCATCCCTTGCATCACTGGAACAACTAACTACCTACAAGTTGTCATGTTGAATCTCTCCAACACTTAATTCACATAGTTGCTCTGGCTTAACCAAAGTTTTTTGGTATCTCTATCTCTTTTGATCTCCATCCCTAGAATATACCTTCTTGCACCTAGATCCTTCATCTTGAACTGTGCTGACAATTTAGACTTTAGATATGAAATCAAGCTCATACCATTCTCAAAATAAAACATATCATCTACGTACAATACAATTATGAGAATGCGACCATTATTAGATTTGTAATATACACAATGGTCAGACTTAGATCTAAGAAATCCCAAAAACAACAAAAAGGTGTCAAATTTTTGGTACCACATTCTAGGAGATTTCTTAAGACCATATAAAGACTTCTTCAACTTGCAAACTATATTTTCTTTAACTTTTACCATGAAATGCTCTAGTTGTGACATATAGATCTCTTCTTCCAAATCACCATGAAGGAATTCTATCTTCACATCCATCTATTCCACTTCTAGATCATACGTTGTTGTAAGTGATAACAGGAACCGAATAGATGTCAGCTTCGCAACACTTGAGAGAATATCTCACCATAGTCAATTCCCTCCACTTGAGAATACCCCTTTGTGACCAACCATGCCTTGTGCTTTTCAACACTACCATCAAGACCACATTTCTTCTTGAACGCCCATTTACATCCAACAAGTTTTCATCCTTTAGGAAAAGGTGTCAAATCCCATGTACTATTTTTCTTTGAAAAGCAGTCATTTCTTCATCCATGGATTTCAAGTAGGAATCTACATCACTCATACCCATAGCCTCTCAAACTATCCTAGGCTCATTAGTGTTAGAAATCAAAGCAAAAACACAACTGGAATCCAATAGTGAATAACCAAATCTTTCTGGTGAATAATCAAACCTTTCTGGTGGCCTCCTAACACGTATAGACCTGCTGAATTGCTGAGGTTGAGGTTCTTCTTCTTTAAAACTGTTAGATCTATTAGGGATCTCCTCATTACCAAGTTCAACAGGAGTACATAGTTCACTTTTCATCGGAGTAAGTGGAACTTGAACTACCTCCTTTTGCTTCTCTTTCTCTAGTTGTAGCTCATCTGTGGAAGGTTTCAACTCCCGAAATATTACACTTTTTCTATGGAGAACCTTCTTGGCCATTGGATCCCAAAGCTTGTACCCCTTCACACCAACATCATAGCCAATGAGGATACACTTAACTACCTTGTTCTACAACTTAGACCTATTTACACTGGGAACATGAGCATAAGCTTTGTAACCAAAAACTCTGAGATGTCTCATCGAAGGATTCTTACCAAACCATGCCTCCATGGGTGTCTTTTCAGAAAGAGCTAATGTAGGAGATCTATTGATTAGATAACATGCAGTGGCTATAGCTTTGGCCTAAAACTTTTACTCAAGACCAACACCACTCAGCATACTCCTAGCCCTCTCCATCAACGTCCTATTCATCCTCTCTACAACTCCATTTTTCTGTGGGGTGTATGGAGTTTTTCTATGTCTCTCAATCCCATGCTCCTTATAGAACCTATCAAATTCTACTAAACAAAACTCACCACCATTTTCAATCCTCAAACATTTAATCTTTCTATCAGTCTGATTTTCAACCAAAGCCTTAAACTCCTTAAATTGATTAAAGACTTCATATTTACTCCTGAGGAAATAAACAAATATCCTTCTACTATAATCATTTATGAAAGACGCAAAATATACATATTTTCTTAACAAATGAACATTCACAGCATCAAACACATCTACATGAATATAGTCCAAAACCCTGGAAGACTTATGAGAACTAGAATAAAAAGAAACACGGTTTTGTTTACCATATACACAATTTTCACAAAATTCAAACTCGAGATTACAATCATCAAGGCCTTCAACAAGGATTTTATTTTTCAAGGCTTTAAGACCCTTCTCTCTAATATGACTGAGTCTTTGGTACCATAACATTGTCTTCTTCATTGGAAGCTTCATCTCCAAATCATTTGCACCCTAAATTACCCAGAAAGCACAACCATTAGATCAAACAATAGACTTCTTCAATGCTAGATCTGATGGTGAGGATGAAGAATCCAAAGGCCTTTACTTTGGAATATCAAAAGAACTATTGTACTGAATAGTGCATGCATCTAGCTTGTATAGAGTGTTGATCCAAAAACCCTTAGCCAACACCATAGATCCTCTTGTCATCTTACATCCTCCATTCAAGAAAACAACTTGCACACCCTCATTAATCAACTTACTCACAAAAAGAAAGTTTCATGCCAAACTTGGGATATACAACACACCATCAATCCCCTTTACTCTACCATCAAGGAATCTAATCTTAATTCTTCCATGGCCAACAATCTTTAGATGAGATTCGTCACCCAGATACACCTTCCCACCATTATACTCTTCATACTTTGAGAACCAACCCCTATGCAAGGTCATGTGGAAAGAAGCACCTAGGTCTATTAACCACACATCTTATGATGCATTTGTTTCCAAGGCTATGACAAAAGCATTTGCATCATCCTAAGAGGATTTATCAGAGTCAAAATCAAAGAATTTCTTTTTACCTTTCTTTTTCTTCTCCTCCTTACAATCTTTACGGAAATGACCAAATTTTCCCCAGTTCCAACATTTCGCCTTGGACTTGCCTGAAGAAGTTGAGAAACCCAACTTCACAGAACCCAAGAATCACCTACATGCAATAACCTATCACGTGCAAAAGATATTTAGAACCAAAGAAGATGCTCTACAAGCCTTAAGCTGAAAAATGCATTAAGGGAATGAATAATTACAATGAGATCAATCCTTATGAAGGAGATCAAGAAACCCTAGTGTGCACACTTAATAATTAATAAATAATTAATTATTAATGTTCCTAAGTTTAGCTTAAGTAAACCTAAAGTGATAAGTGACTTAATTAATTAACCAATATGATTAAATAAATTAAATGAAATAACTTATTACTCTAACACCCAACCTTAAGATGAACTTAGGGAGTAGCTAAAACACTAGGAAAAGATGCATAAAAGCAAAGATGGGTCCCGACAACAAGGCCTATTTAGGTACCCATGTACAAATGCAATGCAAACTAAATCAAATGGGGTAAAGGAGAAAATCGCGTGGGAACAAAACTCCTCCCCAAAAATAGAATGCAAAAAACAACTAAGTGATGAAAGATGGAGGCCTCCATAAGACCCCCCCAAGGACACCATCCATCACAAAGATACATGAATGAACACCCCCAGAAGAGAGGAATGAAGATAACACATAGCTCCCCCAGAATGAAGTAGCTCCAAAAAGACTAAAGAAACTGCATCTCCTGAAAGAAGTGAGAGGGAAGAGGCCTCATGAATGCAATCTCTGAAGGTGAATCAGGTGTAGCCCAAGATGTCTCCACAAAATAAAGTGTGACCTCAACCAATGAAGAAGTAAAAGTAGGTGAAGACTGAAGAGAAACCTCCAAAGATGAATGATCAACTAGGTCCTGCTACACTGAAATGGAAGAAACCACATCTGTAGCCATAGAATTATCAGCAACTACAACAGTAGGTGGAGGAGATAGAATGGATGGCTCAAGAACTGGATCCGAAGTGAGAACATCAATGTTCAAGAATCCAAATGTCTCCTCTGAATGATGATTCACACTAGAAGTGTGATGAACAGTTGTAGGAATAGAAGCACCATCAATAGCAAAATCTACAAAGGAATACAACCGAGATGAGTGATCCACCACCCCAATAGCAATAACTGCTCTACTCTCCAAGTCTCTGATGATAACTAAATTAGGTGTGAACTCCACAAATCTCCCATTTCCTCCATGTGTGATCTGATATATGGAAAGAAGGTTGTTCATCAAATGAGGAATGCACAAGACATCCCGAAAAGTGTTGTCCCCAAAACTAATAGACCCCTTCCCTGTAACACTCATGTATGTATTGTTTCCCATCAAAATAGGAGACATAGTGCAAGGCTCAAAGGAAGTGAACATAGACTGTGAAGATGCCATATGATGAGATGCTCTTGAATCTAGAAGCCATCTCCCTAATCCATGACCTAAAGAAGCACAAAGAGCATGTCCCTTCATATATGATGAAGTATGTAAACAAGTTGTGCCCCTATCATGCTACTCTGAAGAAGAAGAATGAGGGGAAGGAGATGATGTAGACATCCTAGAAGGAAAATCAATGTGATGTTTTTGAAGAAGATGCTTCAGCTCATCAATGTCCTTATAACAACTATGTTATACATGTCCTTCCCTCTTGTAATATACACATGGAATCTTCTCCTTCCTAGATGATTTACCCTTAGAAGAGGAGGATGAATCTGAGAACTCCTTTTGTTGCTCATGAGATTTGGAATCCTTTTGTTTATGTTTCTTTCCTTTTCCTATAGAATCCTTATGATCTTTGGGCTCCTGTGATGCATGAAGAGGGCTTCAACTTTCCCATGCTAGCCAACTTGGCCTACTCTCAAGTGAGAAAAGATGCAAAATTATCAAAAGAAGGCATAGTAAATCTAGTACCAAGTGCATCCCTAGTGGCATAAAAGGTAGATACAAAAAATGAATAATTTGGTCCAAGCTTAGAAAGAATGAACAATATCAACTAAGAGTCTTCCTTCTGAACACCATAGTGTGAAAGCTACAATCTGAGAGACTTAAGCTTTGTAAAGAACTCCTTTATGTTGTCAAAATCCCTAGGATTTAAGCCAATAAGCTCATTCTCCAACTGAAACCCTCTCATAGTATCCTGCTTCCCAAACAAAGACTCCAAAGTAGTCTAAATCTGATTGGGTGTAGTGCAAGACTCAACATGAAAAAGAAGATCAGAAGAAAGAGATAGACATAAAGTACCAAAAGCCTCATCACACCTATTAAACCATTTTCTATTTTCAACAGCACCTGTAGGTTCAACATTTGTACCCATGGTCACCCTGTACAACCCTTTATGCTTCAAATGAATCTCCATTTGTTTTTTCCAACCAAAATAGTTGAATAGAGTAAGGGGTGAAATATTATGTGAATCCATAATGAAGAACAACAATATATACTCTCAAAGTAAAAAAATTCCTCTTTGATCTAAAAAAAAAATCTTGATTGCATGTTTCCCAAGAAAATAACTCAGAAATGAAAGGTTGAGATCTGAAAAAAAAATAAGATACCTGGTGAAAATTTTGGAAAAATTAGGTCTAAGATCTATGAAGAGAATGGAACCAACTTTTCGATGCTGCAAGAATGGCGAAAAACGGAGTTTGAACACAAAATTTATGCCTCACGAAGTGAAAACAACAACTTATGACTTTGATAGGTGAAAAAGGCATCAAAAATCAAAAACCAAAAAATCAAACCTACACCAAATTAGATAGTGCCTGGAACCAGCTTTCCAACGCCTATTCGTTTCTAAAAAAATGGAGTTGAAATGTCCAAGATATACCTAATTTTGTAAAATAGCTCCAATCTGCTCAATAAGGCCTTCAAAACCCTCAAGGGCTAAAAACAATAAGTCGTTGGTCGCATGCAGGACCAGGGGGCTGGCAACAAGGGGCTAGAGCCGAAGCTCCTGGTCACCCACGAGACTGCACGTGGGGGCTGGAAGGCCGATGGGGTTGGGCGAGTAGCACCCGGTCTTCAATAGGACGATGGGCCAGAGTCTCAAAGCCCTCAGGAGCTGAACACAGGAGAGCAGTGGATTAGTGGTGCTAGAGGGCGGCGGTGGCCTGAAGGTGGCGCTACAAAGGCCGCTCGGTGGAGCGGTAGTGGTGGAGCTGATTATAACAGGTGGCACAAAAATCCTTTTTATTTTTTTGATTATTTTTTAATTTAAAAAAAAAAATTGCCTCATGAAGCGTGCCCTGGGGTCGTAGGCCTTGGGAAAAAAATTTGCCTCTCCGGTCAACTATGTCCAAAATGGACAAATTTTATATGAAAATAGGGGTTTTTGGGTGTTGCGAACTCGATGGAAAGGTCCATTTTGCCCAAAAATGCCAAAAAAAAAAGGCTACCCCCAGATCAAGCAAAAAGATGCCTAGCTTGAAACCCTTGCACATAAAAAACTAATGTAAGGAAATATCTTCAAAAGACAAACAAACAGTTGCAGGTCTTGAGCTCTAATACCATGAAGAAGTTGAGAAACCCAACTTCACAGACCCCAAGAATCACCTGCATGCAATAACCTATCACATGCAAAAGATATTCAGAACCAAAAAAATATGCTTTGCAAGCCTCAAGCTGAAAAATGCATTAAGGGAATGAATAATTATAATGAGATCAATCCTTGTGAAGGAGATCGAGAAACCCTAAAGGAAACCTAAAAGGAAAACCCTAGTGTGCACACTTAATAATTAATTATTAATGCATGCCTAAGTTTAGCTTAAGTAAACCTAAAGTGATAAGTGACTTAGTTAATTAACCAATATGATTAAATTAATTAAGTGAAATAACTTATTACTCTAACATTGCCAGGAGACTTAGATCTCCTTGAAGATTTTGATCTTGAATTCTTGTCCTTTTTATTTCCTTTCTCTTTAGGTCTACCATGAATAGCAAGGGCTTCCTTTTCCATCTCAAAAGATTTCCTCTGCATCTCTTTAGACAACAACGATGGAACCACAGCATCCATTTTGAAACTAGTGGTGGTACTTCCAATAGCCATAACTAGGTGATCCCACAAGTCTAGAAAAGAACATAACATAAGTATGCAACAATCCTCATCTTCAATATTGTCACCAACAAAACCCAACTGAGCAATCAACATGTTAAATGGATTCAGGTGATCTGTAATGGACCCTCCATCTTCCATCTTCAGAGAATACAATTTATTTCGTAGGAATAACTTGTTTACCAGGGATTTATCCTAATAAACATCTCCAAGCTTCTTCCAAAGAGATTTTGAAGTCTTCTCAATTCATGGACATTCAGGAGCACTGAATCAACCAAACAAAGTCGAACCAAACCCTTGGATTTTCAATCCTTCATATCCTCACCATAGCCAAGAAATATACATCTTTTTTATTTGGGATCGAGTTTCATTTGCTGCCCCTTATGAATATGCACAAATTCTTCACAGCCAATTTGAGATATCGAAATCCAATTGAGATGAAGGAGCTCGATTGATAAAATACAATGCAACTTATTACAAGCCTCTTCCCAAAACTCTTTCCCCAATCCGAAATTCGAGAGCATACACCGAGCTCTTTCAAGAATCATTTGATTCAACCTCTCAACTACACCATTTTCCTGAGGGGTGAAGGTGTTACCCCTGAAATTTTATTTTTAAACAAGTTTTAAACTCATTCTTTTATGGTAAACCTGTCGCGGCTTTGACGAAACTTATAACTATCGCGACCTGGTTGAATTTTTGAACCATGTCACTAGGTTTTGAAGTTTCGAAATCACCTGACCTTTTGTAACCGATGGAAATGATGTTTTTTGCTATCGAGATATTGGCAGTTCAAGAAACTCCAGAACTTCTGACCCATAGTTACAGGGTTCCAGCTCTTAGTGACGGGGCGACCTCAGCAAAATACTAATTCCAAAGTGTTAGTGCATTTAATGTAGAATACAACGCCTTTATGGAATGTCTCCTCCAATTTATCGAGATGACAATATAAAGTTTAAATGTAATCTTCAAAAATCCTCTGAAAAGATAGCTCTTTAATAAGGAAGTTGGTGAAATGGTTTTACTCATTTTTCTTAGCTAATAAATGACCACTTTTTTTGCTGCCAAAGTTAAATAGGCCTGCATGTAAGGGAAGGTGGTAGTGTTTTTTAATTTTAGAGTCTTCTCAAAATGGTACTTCCAAGTGATGTTAGGGAATGGGAAGATGAACTCATTCCTATTCTCTAGCCTGACGTGAATTGGCCAGAAGAAGAGCAATTCAACATCATCTCTTAGTTGCGCTCACTGGCCTAGAAGGAGAAAGCCGGCTATGTGGAGTACAATAGGACCATCCAGGTTTTGGATAAAGAAGAGGAACATGCCCAATTCAACAATTTAGTTATGGAAATGCAATTGGAGCTGTATAAAGTCCCAACACCGTTGGTGGTTTAGCAACATGCATGGAATCTTTCCACGATAGGGAATAATAACGTCTTTCCTTAAAACAGTTGTCGTCGGTCGTTTTCAAGACAGTTACTTTTTGTAATGTAACAGTTTTGATGTGCATGTATATATTGACCTCCAAGTTAGTTGTGGAGGAATCTTTTGGCTATTCCCATAAAATAGGGGTTCAGTAAGGGCAGTCTTGAGTTTTCTTTTTGTACGGTTGGTTGTGTAGGGGTTGGGCCTTTGTGCTCATAATTTTGATATTGGAGAAATAAAGAAAGTGTTTTCAAATCTTTACATTTGTAAATGTTTCTTTAAATTGTTAATAGACTTTGGGCTTTTACAATTTCCTTCCAATATTGATGTTGTCATAGCAAACCGTATGCATTATTATTTCTAGAACTTTGAATGCAGAGTAATTCATCTGTTGAAAAGGAAATTCACTGCTCGTTCTTTTTCTTATTTCTCATTGTGGGTGTGGAATAAATGGGATTTGTATCGTTTGTTTACATTCACTTCATTCTGAATCCATTCATCACATTTACTTTCATGATTATGGCTGTGTCAATTTACCTTTTCCATTTTCTGGTGAAAAGCATACCCAATATTTTATATTCATTGCAAATCATTCAAAGGTAGCTGCACCTTGTAAAATAAGTAGAGAGCACTTGCAAATATCAGTGTAAGTGACTCAATTGTTAGTACTATTTTTTCTTCTTGCTGGGCATTCTGAGTCATTTTCTTTCATTCATTTTTGAAGGACAAATCTATTTACTAACATATTTTTGGCGACTCCACTGGGGAGGAAAGATTGGTGCTTTGTTTCATATTTTAATGGTGCCTTCCCAGAAAAGAAGGCTGGCGACTCTATTTTATTTGAAGATCTCAAAAAATAGCTCAATACCAAACACACCAAAGAAATCAACGCAAAACAAAAAGACAACCTATGCCAAAATTTGAAGAGATATTAGTTGAAGATGATGAAATACGCCATTTGTTGTGGAGTTGTCTCAAAACCAACATTTCCAAAGATGAAAAGAAGGGGCTACATCCATCCCAAGATCATCAATCTACCTTGTTGTTCAAAGATTTTCATTGCAAATATTACATTATTAAAGATCTTGAGCACAAGGTTCATCAGACAAAGGTAGAAAAGTTAGAAATGCTTAAGGAAGAACTAGAGAATAAAGAGCAAGTTTCTTTTAATTTTTCTATTCTTGGTGAATGAGATTGCATACAAAGGAGTGAGAAGATCATTCTCATTCCAAATTGGTGCTGGTAAAATTAAACAATGAATTTTTATGCAGTATCCTGGACAAAGATGGTCACATCACTAAAGTGAGTGCAGCCACTTGTGCCTCTGGTGATATGAAAGAAGGTATGAGTGATACTATATTTTCTCATGAATTAGAAACCTTTAACTTTGATATTGATGAAAAAGACCAAGTCATAGAAAGTATTTCTTATGAAGCTGAAAGAGGGTTTCTAAATCAAAGTTTAGACATGGAAGTTTATATCTTTGATAATGTTGATTTAGCAATTGATAAAATAGATGAAGTAGAGCCTAATGAGAGAATGGATAAATTGCATTCCAAGTCTGCTTATCTTCTAAGTGATGATTTTTCTTGTACAAGAAAAGAAGTTCTTTCTATCAAATTTGACTCCATGATTGTAGAAAATATAATATTAAAAAATCAGCCACATACCCAAAGGTTGGTTTATCCTGTAGCTTGCAAAAATATTTTTCAATTCCTGATATTTCTCCAGTATGTTCAAATGAAATCACAATGAATATTGCACCTAAAAAGAATGCTACAGTGGTCACAAAAAATAATGAACAACTGAAAGAACCTGAGAATAAAATTAATTGGTGCAGTTTCAATGCAATATATTTGCTAATAGGATCTTTTGAAAATTTAAAGATTAAGGATAATCCCCTTTCTGAAATAGATGATTTTGAATTAGCCGATGGTGTGTCTTCTCATGATAGAAATGGATTGGAAGGATGTGTTATTGAGAGAAACTCTGGAAATGATGATATGATCATACAAGGGGAAGATTATATTTTTATCAATGGTGTGATGGGTTGTTTGTTTAAGAATAAAGTTGATGATTTTTCAGTTCATGGAGAAAAAGGCATGGGATTGATGCTCGAAGAGGATAGGCTAATTGAATTGGTTGTTACGGAAGGTGAAAATGTTTCTTCAATAAGTAATAACTCTATGATTACTAATGTTGATTACAATGATGATATCTCTCATTTTTGTCAAGTGAGTTTATTTAAGCCAAGGCATACAATTTGATTTCTTTCAAAAACATTGGCCTCATTTACCTGAAACAAATTATGGAAGTATTGTTGGTTATTTTCAAAAAACCACAGAGATATATGATGAAAAATGGCTTTTCGGCTGTGAGCTTATACATAAGAGCTTTTTATATTTGGTGAGTCGCTATTGGACCCGCATGTTATTGCTAAGTTTGCAAGAATTTCATGAGCTCATACATCTCTTTTTTGTAGTGGGTCTTATTTCTCCTAGCCTGTTAATGGCTTCGCATGATTCATATGGGATATTTCTAGAGGTAAGGGGCTCACACCCCTGTACATATTTGTAAATAAAGTTTTTGATGTGTTGTAGGTTCTAGTCAGTTTTGGCTTGTGCACAGTTCCCCTCCTTTTGCAAGCAACTTCCCATTCTTCCTACTTTTCTTTTGACTGTATATCCAATGGACTTAGACTGGTCTACCTCAATGATTCTGGAGTTCTCTGCATTTTCTGTGAAAATACAGTCCCCAGTCGAAGCCAATGTTACCCCTGAAATTTTATTTTTAAACAAGTTTAAAACTCATTCTTTTATGGTAAACTTGTCACAGCTTCGATGAAACTTATAACTATTGCGACCTGGTTGAATTTTTGAACCACGTCACTAGGTTTTGAAGTTTTAAAATCACCCGACCTTTTGTAACCGATGGAAATGATGTTTTGTGTTGTCCGAATATCAGAAGTTCAAGAAACTCCAAAACTTTCGACCCATAACTTTACAGGGTTCCAACTCTTAGCGATGGGGCGACCTCAACATAATATACTAATTCCAAAGTGTCAGTGCATTTAATGTAGTGTATGACGCCTTTATGGAATGTCTCCTCCAATTTCTTGAGATGACAATAGAAAGTTCAAAACGTAATCTTCAAAAATCCTCTGAAAAGACAACTCTTTAATAAAGAAGTTGGTGAAAAAATTTGACACATTTTGCTTAGCTAATAAATGACCACTTTTTTTCTGCCAAAGTTAAATAGGCCTGCATGTAAGGGAAGGTGGCAGTGTTTTTCGATTTTAGAGTCTTCTCAAAATGGTACTTTCAGGTGATGTCAGGGAATGGGAAGATGAACTCGTTCCTATTCTCCAGCCTGACGTGAATTGGCCAGAAGAAGAGCAATTTGACATCATCTCTTAGTTGTGCTCACTAGCCTGGAAGGAGAAAACCAGCTATGTGGAATACAACAGGACCATCCAAGTTTTGGACAAAGAAGAGGAACGTGCCAAATTCAACAATTTAGTTATGGAAATGCAATTGGAGTTGTATAGAGTCTCAACACCACTGGTGGTTTAGCGACATGCATGTAATCTTTTCGCGATAGGAAATAATAACGTCTTTCCTTAAAATAGTTGTTGCCAGTCGTTTTCAAGACCGAACTACTTTTTGTAATGTAACATTTTTGATGTGCATGTATATATTGACCTCCAGGTTAGTTGTGGAGGCATCTTTTGGCTATTCCCAAAAAATAGGGGAAGTAAGGGCAATCTTGAGTTTTCTTTTTGTACAGTTGGTTGTGTAGGAGTTGGGCCTTTGTGCTCATAATTTTGATATTGGAGAAATAAAGAAAGTGTTTTCTGATCTTTGCATTTGTAATTGTTTCTTTAAATTGTTAATAGACTTTGTGCTTTTACAATTTCCTTCCAATATTGATTTGGTCATAGGAAACCGTATGCGTTATTATTTCTAGAACTTTGAATGCAGAGTAATTCGTCTGTTGAAAAGGAAATTCACTGCTCATTATGTTTCTTATTTCTCATTGTGGGTGTGGAATAAATGGGATTTGTACCATTTTTTTTCATTCACTTCATTCTGAATCCATTCATTGCATTTGCTTTCATGATTATGGCTATGTGTCAGTTTACCTTTTTCTACTTTCTGGTGAAAAGCATACCCAATATTTTCTATTAATTGCAAATCATTCAAAGGTAGCTGCACATTGTAAAATAAGCAGAGAGCACTTGCAAATATCAGTGTAAGTGACTCAACTGTTAGTACTGTTTGTTCTTCTCGTTGGGCATTTTGAGTCATTTTCTTTCATTCATTTTTGAAGGACAAATCTGTTTACTAACAGAAGGGAACCACTTTAATCCTGCAAATGCCATTATTTGCACAAAAAGTGTCAAAATCTAAAGAGAAAAACTCTCCCCTATTATTTTTTAGTAGGCATTTAATTTTTTGCCCAATTTGATTTTCAACCATAGCCTTAAAATGTTTAAATTTTAAAAAAAACTTCTAATTTTTTGTTCAACATATAAATCCAAACTTTGTGAGTGCAATCATCAAGAAAAGTAACAAAATAGTTAGCACCTCCAAAGGTGGTTACCTTTGTCAGACCAAAAACATCAGAGTGCACGAGCTCCAAAGGTGTAGATTTCCTCTCATGACCAATCTTCAAGAAGCTAGTCCGACTCTATTTTCCATAAAGGTAATGCTCACATAACTCCAAATCAACTAATTTTAGGCTAGGAAGTTGATCCCATTGAAGCATGACTTCAAGTCCCTTTTTGCTCATATGTCCAAGCCTCTTATGCCAAAGCTTCGAACTGCTATCCACAACCTCCATTGCAGCTCCCACTTCACCATTGCATTTTAAAACATAAAGATTACCCAATTTCTTTCCCTTTGCAAGCACCAAAATACCCTTGGTTACCTTCCAAGTATCTAAAGAAAATTTCGCATCACACCCTTGAGCATAAAGCTGATTCACTAATATTAAATTTCATTTCAATGTGGGAACATGTCTTACATCTTTCAAAATCCTTTTATTGCTATTTTTAATTGTAATGTCACATCACCTTTACCTACTATCTCACATACTTTGCTATCTCCAAGAAACACTCTACCAAACTTAACTTCTTGGTAGTTTGTGAAAGCACACCGGCAAGGAGAAGCATGAAAGGAAGATCGAGCACCCATGAATCTGTAGTCATGTCACTTCCTGATAAAACCAAAACACCATCATCTACAACATTTACTTCATTCTTGCTTACCTTATCTTGTGCCTTTTTGTAGTTCCAACAATTCTTTTTTGTTTGACCCAATTTTCCAAATAACCAACAAGCACTATTTCTGCCCCTAGACTTCGATCTTGGAGCAGATTTGGACCTCCTTCTATTATTCTTTTTGCCTCTTTCTTGACACCTTCCCCTATTGTAAGTGCTTACAGCAGTTAAGGCGTCACCAAATGAGGGCTCTTGATTCTTTCTCCTCATGCCTTCGCTTAGAATTGTGGCTTCAACATGATCAAATTTTAAATTACTTTTGGCAGCCACGGAAGTGCTAATTGCCATCACCACTCCTTCTGAGTTGTTTGGCAAAGAACATAATAACAAAATTGCCTTAATCTCATCATCTAAATTGATACCCACCAAGATCAATTGAATGACCAGGGTATTGAATTCATTGAGATGATTTGACATGATCCCACCTTCTCTCATTTTCAAATTCTATAATTTCTTCATGATGATTACCTTATTTGATGTTGATGCCATCTCGTACATGTCATTGAGTTTGGTGCAGGAGCACCTAATGAACTATATGCCTCCATGAGGCCATTTTGTAAATATTTTTCTTAGGTGGTGTTTTGATTGTGTAATAAGGTCTAATATACCATTTTAAGCGTGTTTAAGTCTTAGGAGGTCATGTTTAAATCATATGTCAAATATTGCAAACAATTGCAAAATATTGTAAAAGTATCATATTGTGAAAGTGCGAAAGAGGGAAGTTGAAGAGACAAGGTTGTAAAAGGTAGTTGGAGAAGTTAGAGAGGTTGAAATAATTATAAATATGCCTCCCATGAGTCATTTGTATGGAGGAGGCAGGTGGTTGAAGATGGGTTAAGGGTTTTGATGTTAAACAATTAATAAAATCACTGTTTTCTGGTAAATCTAAACATTTTCCTTGTTGTTCTCTTGAATTTCACGTGCTTGTATGGATTTATTTCAACCTAAAAGTTATTGGGGATGAATATCCACTAAATTATCATTTTTTTTCAATTGGTTTGATTGAATTTCATTGAGTTTGGTTATGATCAAAATAGTGTTTGCCACTTTTAGATTTTTCCTGTTACAGTCATGTCGCAGCAAATGGTACGGATGGAATAATATATATCTTTTTCTCCAACCAATTTGGATTGAAAGATATGTTAATATAATTTCATTTGGTGGTGGTTTCATGTAATTTCATTGGGAAATAAGCAAGTTACAACCGTTTTTTTCTAAAAACTACCTGAAACCCTCCATTAGGGTACCTAGTGAGTTTGAAAATTGGGTTTCTCTAAATTGGACCAATGGAAAAACCTAAGTTGGTAAAATGATGCATTTTTGTGTATATTTTCATGTGGAAAAGTTGTAGGGCTCAAAGACCTAGTCTTGGGTAGATTTAATGATGCACTAGGTCTAAAAATTGAGAAAAAAATCTGAAAATCACAATGAGCAGAGGAGTTTTGAGTGATTTGCTTGAGGAATGCATATATTTCTTGGGTAGGATTGTTTTAACAGGTTTTAATGGTGTATTTTGATTCCTTTCTAGATAGATATTGGTGAAACTAAAAGCTTTTGTGACTAGTTAATTGTTATCCTATGCAAGGCAGACTTGTGACTGTCATATTTTGAGTAAAAAATGGAGGTTTAATATATAAGTTGGATGGAATAACATGAAATAAGCATGGGGGATGATTTATTTAGTGTGTGTAGATGTATTTAAACCTATTAGGATCTTTGAAAAAGTCATTGAGGAATTTGGAACTCTGATTGCATGTTTGAGTATTTGAAATAAGGGTTTTTTTTAAAGAAAAGGTGCACTTCTGATGAGTGTTCAAACAAGGAATGTTTTGAATTTTGAAAAATGAGATTGAGTAAGTGACTTTTCTTCCTCTAGCATTGCATCATAGTTTATCCCAAAGATCTTTCGTTGTTTTCATAGCTAAGACATTGAATAGCACATTGCTAGACAATGAAAGAAAAATAGTTGAACTTGCTTTCATATCCATTTTCTCCCAATCTTCATTTGACATTGAACCTAGTTTCCCTTGGTTTTTCCAAGCAATGCAAGTGAGAGATCTTGCTTAATTAGTAGCAATTACATCTGTACCTTCCACAATCCAAAGTTCTGGCCTGTGAACTTCTCAATCTTCCATTTATCTGCATTTTCCATAGCTCTGGAAATTCTTCACCGATTTCCAAAGAACCACTTCAGCACTAAGCTTCTCCACCAAGCTCTGATACCAATTGTGAATGGAATTTTCAGATAAAAATGAAAAGAAAAGATTGCATAAAATAAAAAATAATTCAAAAACCAAAATACATAGATAGAAGACACAAAAATTTATATTGGTTCACGAATTGGCTACATCCACTTTCAGCAAGGGATTCTCTTATTAATTTTGTTCAGTTACATACAACAGCTCTTCCACCATTCAATACATCTTACATCTTCATCCAAACAACAAGAAAAGACCTCTAAGAGATTGCATAGCCAAGGAATGTGAATAGTCACCATAACGGAGACAAGGCAACAAGAAGAAACAGTTGAAGAAATGGTTGGGCTTCACCTCGTAACAATAATATAGCTTAATAAATTAATATGTCTATGTATATATATAACTATCCTTATTCTAATTGATTGTTTACCAAGAATTGTTTATAAATAGTTAAATTTTAAATAATAAGATTAAATTATTTTATTTATATTTATAACTAATTCATTTATTTATGTTAAAAATCTTATATTTATTTTATAAATTAACTTTATATGTATAAGTTTCATATCATTTATTTTATAGATATTAGGATGACTCTTAGATATTCTTCTACTCCTAAAACTCTAGGTTAAGCCCACTTGAGTTGGAGTAGTACTAGGATGGGTGACCTCCCGAGAAGGCCCAATGCTTCACCTCTATGAGCATCACCTAGATGCAATGAGTACTAAGTGGAACATTCATTATCATGAGAGATGGGTTCTTGTGAACCACTACTCATGAAACATGAGTCAATGAGTTTGACTCATAAAACTACACTATTGAATCATGATATAGCCATATCAGAATTTGACACACTATGGAAAATACCTTCTACTTATCAATTGATGAGCTAAAGAGGCTCTATAATGAATGGTTCATAAGTCACAACACTTGTTGAAGGTTTTGCAAATGGGGTTTCAAGCTAAGTAGGCTTAACCTTGGGAAAAACTTTGAGGTTAAGCGCACTTGAGCTAGAGTAGTATTGGGATAGGTGACCTCCCGAGAAGGCCCAGTGATTCACCTCTATGAGCATCACCTAGATGCAATGAGTGCTAAGTGGAACATTCATTATCACAAGAGATGGGTTCTTGCAAACCACTACTCATGAAACATGAGTCAATGAGTTTGACTCATAAAACTACATTGTTGCCTCATAAAACTACACTATTAAATCCTAATAGCAATATCACAAAAGAATAAAGAGTTAGAAACATTGATTAACATTCAACAGAGAGCTTGGAGTGTATGGATTGTTTCAATTTGTTGAGTTTGAAATTTAATAATTATTGCAAACCATGACAGCTCTTTTCGAGACTTCCTTTTACAAGTGTTACATTTCATTTTAAATATTTATTGGTGCCTTTCTTTGTTTGCATGTTTTTTATTAGTGCATTGGGATGGTTGTATCCCAGTGAGCCAAGGGACATTGTATAGTGGAATACATTTATTGTAGCCTGCAGAAGACAGTGTAGAGTTATGTCCCACAATAAAAAATAGCCAAACAAAATCCACATGTACTGAAGGAAAACAACTTGTATTTGTGACTTTAACAAATGAATGAATAAAAAAATAATGAAAAGATTCATGAATACGAAAAATAACAAAAATTTGATCCAACGAATGAAATTGTTTTGATAGTCTTGCATCCTTGTTCTATCATTGCACATTATTGATGGAAAAAAGGAGGTCATTCATCTTCTATAGATAACGCCTTCGAAGTAAAAATATATAAGTAATTATTGTAATCTTTAATTATTTTAGTTTGTAATGATATTAAATTTAAATTAGATATTTTTCTTTAAATATGTGACTAGTTAGTGTAAAAAAATTTAAAAAGTGAATGTTGATAATTGAAATATATGTATATATGTGTTTGTAAAGTTGTCATTGCAATGTTTTGTCTTTCTTATTTATTTATAAAATTAATTTTAAATTTAGATTAATTTTTGTTAGAATTATTTTATAAAAAATGCTAATGTTAAATAATTTATTTAAATAAATTTTAATTGTTAATTTTTTTTTGTTGTTGTTGTAATATTTAGCTAATAGGCTATTCATTATGGGCTTTTACCACCGGAATTGTCTCACGCCCGACAACTCTTAGGCCTGGAAATAAATTCTGAACGATTGAAAATTTTTCTTGGCAGTTAAACTGATGTTGCCTACCAAATCTTTCGGGCAGTTGAACCGTTGATGCCTACAATTTGATCTATCATAATTAGAAACTGCAGAATTTCCTACGCCATATGCAGAAACTTGCAATGCCTATTTTATAATATCTTTGGTAGATTTTAACGCCAATATCAACATTCATTTTTTGCTTGGTTTTTGCAGCGTTTAGTTAGCAGGGTGGGAGATTGCAACAAATTGAGGTTAGTAATAGAACATCTAGGATTGTCTCACGCCTGAGAACTCTCAGGCCTAAAAATAAATTCTGAACGATTGAAAAATTTTCTGGGCAGTTAAACTATTGTTGCCTACCAAATCTTTTGGACAGTTGAACCGCTGTTGCCTACAATATGATCTATCATAATTAGAAACTGCAGAATTTCCTACGCCATATGTGGAAACTTGCAATGCCTATTTCATAATATCTTTGGTGGATTTTAACGCCAATATCAACATTCATTTTTGGCTTAGTTTTTGTAGCATTTAGTCAGTGGGGTGGGAGATTGCAGCAAATTGCTCAGGTTAGTAACAAAACATGCATGACCATAAATGTTTTTTATGTTCTTTCCTTTCAAAAGGAGCTCCTCTAGAAGAGAAACCAGTTTATTCTACTGTTGTTTCTCTACCTCTGCATTCAACACTCTTTAGCAGCATTTCATCTCCATTTGAATATGGGTTTTATTGTCCAGGGCAGCCACAATGATAGTTTTGGACTGGGGCTCATTCACGAAGTTTTCCCCAGAGTGGCGTTTAATAGGGCCTCATCATGTACGCCCTAGAGAAGGTACTTATATGGTTGGTGGATATGATAATAACTCCACCGTAGGAAAAGTGAGCTTTTTAGGCAAACAAAAGGAGCAATTTCAGGTGAAGATCAACTTTGTCCAGTCCGAGCTTAGACAGACCCCCTTTCAATGTGACGGGGGAAGAGAGGATCAAATAGTTTAGAAATAATCTACGCATGCACTCGAATAAACTGTCTGCACAATTTTCTGGCAAGGTGAAGGATTTCTTCAAAAACTACATAAGCCTCGATTCTTTATGAGATGGATATTGAGCTTTTGTTGGTGGAAAGTGTGTTCAAGTGGCACCCATCCATGTGTCTGACCATTGACTTTATTTGGTTACTTAATTCAAAGGATATTCAAAGAAGGGCATAACGGCTCCCTAAGAGGCAATTTCGAACATTATGATGTTCCCAATTAAGGTCTGTATTAGTTACTTGATTTTAGTCTGTGTGAGATTCTCCTTGCCATACTCTAGCTTTGTTTTGTTGTCCAAAAAAAGTTGGTCAAATCCTTCAGCAAGAAGTTGGGATTAGGATTGAGTTCAAGCAGATAGGGTGCATGTTTGGGATTAGGATTGAGTTCAAGCAGATAGGGTGCATGTTTTACTAATATGATTTATGAAAAAATGATTCAATAAGGAATGCTATCTAGACAGTATTATACTCAAAAAGCCTTGATTTCTATTTTTCCCAATGCTGACATTTAGGGGAGGATTAGCATTTACTTAATTTGACAAACAACATGTTCATGTTTATATACCCCAAGCATATAACTCCAACAAAGCTACGCAAAGGATGGAATCTATTTGTGAAGCTAAATCAGAATAAGCATCCATCAAGTTCAGTTCCTTTTATGGGTTTTGAGACGAATCATAATTTCTAGATTTTTTAGTAGCAACTTACCCAGTTTTTGCTAGGACTTTTCATAAAATCTAAAAGAAGATGCACTGTGTGTTTGCAAGGGAGAATCAGGGAGAATATTTTGCTCAGGAAACAATAGATGCTTTATGAATATGGTTTCAGGGGTAAAGAAAGACCTTTAAATCCCATGTTGCTGAGGTTGGCTGCAATTAGCAACACTGGAGATTAGGTAGATTATTAAATTCCCCATGTTCCCACCTGTATTCAATTGAAGCTCATTTTTCATTTATATGGAGGAAAATAAGGATTTTCCTAGACAAGCTAATGACAACATATAATGTAGCTTCCAAGAATGGATCAGACTCCAACCTTTTGTGAGCAGAGGGTTTAGATGTTAATGTTTCAGACTTCTAGAGAGCACCATTTATAGAACATATACAGTTGTAGAGATAGTTTAATATCGTAGTTTAAAGGTCAGTGCTTGTTGTGAAAGAAGTTTTATTTGTTATCAGTTTTCTTTTAGATTTTAATGTTTGAGATTTCAAGAGGACAACATTTATGGAAAACATAAAGATGTAGAGTTCTTTTGTACTGCAATTTAAAAGTCATTGCTTGTTGCAAAAATAATCTTATTTCTTAGCAATTTTCTTTTGCATTTTAATGTTTCAGATTTCAAAGAGGACAACATTTATGTAAATATAAAAAATGTAGAGTTATTTTTGTCCTGCATTTTAAAGGCCATTGCCTTTGTGAATAAATCTTATTTCTTAGCAGTTTCCTTTTACATTATAATGTTTTAGATTTCAAGAGGACAACATTTATGGAAAATATACAGATGTAAAGTTCTTTTTGTATTGTCATTTAAAGGTTTGTGCTTTTTTTGAAAAATCTTGTTTCTTAGTAGTTGGATTTTAGAATTTAATGATTTGAGATTTTAAGAGGATAGCATTTACAAAAAATATACAGATGTGGAGTTCTTTTGTTCAAGATTTTCTCTTCTCTTTTTATCCATTCCATTTGGGTAATGATAAATTTATTTTGAAATGTGCAAGCAGGAGGTATTTCTGAAGTACAAGGTTTGATAAAGTGGGTATTGGATTGGAGAGCTTGGTAGATACTCCGATGTGAAAAATGTGGGATTGTTTGTCATTTCGTTGACTGATTTTTCTGCCAAGATTGGTTCAGAAACAAGGATTTATATTTGAACCCGTTCATCTGGATGCCCAATTTCTCATTGAAATGGGAGAGGAGGTATTTCTGAAGTGGGGATAGAGATTTATAAAATGGGTGCTAAATCTAAGGGCTTGATAGATACCTTGATGTTCATAAATGAGTTTTTTAACATCTAGATTTTAGATTTTTAAAATCAGTAGCATGGACAACAGTTGGGTTTTTTTTGTTTTTTCAGTATTGTAAACATGCATATTTTTTCATGGCAATATTGTCATTATAGCATGTAAATTTTTCATATTGTACAATATACAAGGAAGGGAAACTAGCACCACTTCTCATGTGTAGCAAGTAGAGTCAAAGAAATGGAGCACTCGAAGTGAGGAAGCTTCAGATAGGATGAGGTTGGGAATATATTTCTAGCAAAGAAAAAATGCATCATGGTGATGAGTCACCTAGTCACCAGTTTTGTGTTTTGCAGAAAAATTCTGATGTAGCATGTGCATAGTTGTAGTATGAATATCCATATAGTTTAGTTGTTGTAGAATGCATAGTATCATTTCAACTAGACTAAATATTATCATAACATAGGACCTTCATTGTAACATATGTTTCAATAGAAAGGAAAATCATTCATTAATATAAAGTTGTAAGGAAGCCAGCATAACAATTGTTGTGATATGGTTTCCAACCCATGGTAACCATTGTAGTGTCTTGTGTATTGTGGAGGTTGTAGCATAGAAAGTTCCACTTGACAACATAGAGTTCTAGAAGTAGTGACCACAATTAAGACGATCACATAAAGGGAACCAAGAAAAATTCAATTCTTTTTATAGTTATAGGTTTCAAAGCATGATAGAGCATCAGTACCTTATATCTCGAAGCACTTTAGTGTTAAGCATCTACTTCAAGAATGAATAGAGAGATGTAAGGGAGTCTTGTTCCAAACACATGGACACAAAAGTTTCAGATATGGAGAAAGAAATTATTCTATATTTCAAGAGTAAACTTTTGTGGGACCAAAAGCCTTCAAATAAGAGAGGTGTGATGCATAAGGATCTACAAAGGTGTGATCGATAATGATCCAAGAAGGGATGTAATACCCGACTTATCTTTCCAATCCCCAAGAATAAATAGAATGCTTCACTTTGTCTCCTTTGTAAATTTGATTATAAGATATTTCCACGAAACAAAATCTTTATGAGAGCTCAAGTAATTGGTGTACACAAGATGACATTGTCTATTCATGACAGAATAAAGAGTGTTGAGAATTGGTTATAGAAGATCATGACCTATTTTCTTCTCTGTTCTTTCTATTTGGGAAAGATTTTTAAAATTCATTTATCTCTTGAAACTATAAATTGAGGCAATTCTTTGTTATACTAAGCCAAGTACTATTACACCTCTCAAATGACAATGTTAAATGAATAATAAAGCATTCAAAACCTATCTCATGTTGGAGAAGTACTGAGAATAAAACGGAGCTTTTTATCAATCTTGTCTGAAACATCACGTTCTACTCCAGAAAACTTATGCTTTAACCATTCACGAAAACCACCTCTTGACTCTTCTTTTAGTTGCATCCATTTATCATATGATAACACTTCTTGATGCAAATTAACTAATGGAAATGACCTGTACACATTTAAAAAGTAGTGTGTGATTAGAAAGTAGAATGAATTGCATGTAGAGTGCACCCAAGATTACTACAAATTTAAACAATTGCATTCATATGGTGAACTACTACACTGATCATGGCAGGAGTAACATTAACAGTAATTTGGTGCATAAGGACATGCACAAATCTATTGCAATTACACCCTATGTCAACCAACAACAATACTTTGTAGCATATATTTGTTGCTCGATATGCATCATCTTTTTCTCTCCTTGTTGGTTTTTGACTGGTTAGTTTTGATTGCATACACCTACATCCATGTAAATATTTGAGAGTTGCTTGGCAGTGATTTAAATGGTATTGGATGCTTTCAGATTCAATTATTAAAGATGTATCGATTGTCTTGGTAATGTTGACTATAGGACCTATAGCACCTACATATGCTACACGCACAATATTCCTACTGATTTTATTGTGTTTGCACAACTTTGAAAAAAAAAATTATAATTGACCTTCTAAAATGGAAATATTACGAGAAAAATTTGTAGAATAATTAATCTTGGTTTAAATCTTGTTCATATACCATATTGAAAAATAATTCCCAAGTCAAAATCCTTCTTTTTATAAAATATTGTTATTAAACTCAGGTTTGGACTTGGGAAGTATTTTTCAATATGGTATATGAACAAGATTTAAACCAAGATTAATGATTCTACAAACTTTTCTTGTAATATTTCCATTTTAGAAGGTCAATTATAATTTTGTTTTTATATAAATTACAATCGGCATAACCATTGCACCTCCTTTCGGTGCAAGTGCTAGTTTATTATTTTTGTTTGTAGTAATTGTCAACAACCCAAGTCTCACATTTCCTTATAGTTAATTAAAACTCTAAATTTTAATTAATTTATCCTAATACCTATAATTAAATAAATATTTTAATATTTAATTTAAATCTTTTATTCATCTAAATTAATTAAATTTCATTTTATTAATTTCCTAATTAATCTTCCTGATTAATTTATTTAATTTAGCCTTAGTCCATACCATTTAATTATTATCAACCTATTAATTAAATAATTCCATATTAATTAATTAATCCTCTTCTAATACCCATTTTTAAACCTTTTTCCCAATTTAAAATTATCCAAAACTAAAACTTGCCATCACCTGTCATGTGTCACCTCCTTCATATGTGTATTCCTGCACATTCACCCAGTAATTATTCACCTCTTCTTTAAATTCACTAGAGACAAATTTGTCACATTTTTAGTTGACTTTCATGTGGCCACCTCTTTCTTATGAATAAAATGTAATTTTAAATTCCCACCTCCCTAAAATGGGAAAAATTTAAAGATTATCTCTTTTGGGAATCCTATCACAATCTTCCACAATCTTATCCAATCTTCATCATTTAACCTCCATCCATAATTTACCATCACATGACACTTATCCTTTCTCTCTTACTTGAGAGAACCCCTTAACTTGAGCCCTTGATCTGGTGGCAAGATCTCAATCATTTATCCATTTGATCTTATTTCCATAAATTAAATCTCTCACCCTTCATTATCATCGAGTCTATTGATATTACCCTTATGCTACATTTTTTCCTCTATAAGATTTCATTGCACCAAGGTTATGTTGATTAATAATGGATTGTGGGTTGATATAGGAAGATGTGGGTGGTGGATTTAGACAAGAAGATGTGGATGGTAGGTTAGGATTATCGAGTGGAGGATTAGGATTATGGATGGAGATATGATTTGGATGATAATGGGATTGTGGATTGGAACTAGGGATGAAGGTGATAGTATTGTTGTATAAAGATGGATATTTGGATGTTTGATAAGAGGGAGGAGATGGAGGTATGGATGTTGGATGAGAGGGCTATGTGAGGGATAGATAAGAGGTAGATGTAGACAAGTAATAGGATGGAGATGGGGATGGGGAAGATAATGTATTTTCCTTGTCAAAAGGTGGCACAATGATTGCTAATGGGTGTGGATGGAGTTTACTTTATAAATGTTTTCATGTAGGAAGTAAGAGGAAACCATGAGGTCCAAGGCCCGATGGTTGTTACTATTGAATCATTCATTGACAAATTGAAAGAGACCCCAAGAAACTCTGAGGTCCAACGCCTGATGATGTCATTCGATCATGCCTTAAAAAAACTTATCAACACTTTTGGACCTCAGACTTCAGGGATACATCTTGCCACGTTCCTTATAGAGGTGGAAGTGGTAGGGAGTGTTCCTAATCCCTGATGTCCAACAAAACATTAAAAATTGAACTAAGGCTTATTGATTCCCAAAATTTCCTTTCAGACGTTAGACATTTGACTTCCTTAGGTTTCCACTTGAGTTCATGCCTTAACACTTCCAAGATTCAAAAGATATTTTGGGTCTCGAACTTTGCAAGTTTATTTTAATGCATACCCAAAAAAATTGTAAGGGAAAAGAGGAAACTTCGATCCTCAACTTGCGAGTTTTCCTTTGACTTAGTAAAAAATTGGATAAATGAATTTTAGACTTCGGGTATCAACAATACCTCTTACCTGTTGATTATAGAGGTGAAAGGGGTAAAGGGTATCCCCAATCCCTAATCCTTGACCATACATAACAAAATACTTAGCTAAGTCAATGTGCCTTAAAACATATTCGGACTTCAGATGTCAGGAGTGTCGTTTGCATGCTTCCTTACAGAGGTAGGAAGTATGATGGAACCCCAACCTCCGACGTCTACCAAAATGAGGAATTACTTTCACCCAAATGGTGAGAATGGAAAGTGTTCCTTCATTAAATCTCTTTTCAAAAGGATCAAGTTAGAAGAATAGAATAAAATACAGACTTTGGGTGTCAATATTCTTCCTTAACCAATGCTAGACTAAATGGTAGGATAAAAAAATGAAACTTTTCCCTCTAACTCAGGGGAAATCCTTTCAAACTTTGCAAGTCGAGAATACTATTTGAACTATGATGATAACAACAATGAAAGGGGATCCCTAATCCACAACACATGATCTAGCATAAAATAAATCTTTGAAGAATTTTCATTACAGGCGAAAGGTAAAAGAGATTTCTAATCTCTGAAGCTTGATGGTATAAAAATAAATGAAGAGGATTGATCTTTTGAGCAAGAGGTAAAGGGGATCTCTGATCTCCAATGCCCGATTATATTTTTTCATGCCTTAAGAACTTTGATTGAAAGTAAAGGGTATAGGGGAACTCAAATCCTCGACACCAAAATAACCATACAAAGAATGTAGAATTTTAGAATAAACATCTTAATAGTATAAGGTAAGGAGTAAACCTAAAGGTCAAGCCCCAAAACCTTATAAATTTCTTTTTAACAAGGTGTAATTTTGAAATACAAGGTTTATGGTATCTAACTTGGTTTTTTTTGCAAGGTTTCTTCTCTTAAAAAATGCAAATGGTAATATGGGGTACTTGTGTTTGCAGAAAGGATGCCACCTAAGGATTCTAATGAAATGAAGTTCCAATTCAAAGGTCATCATCTTCCATCTAAGATGTTTTTCCCTTACAATGAGATTGAAGACATTGACCTTGGACATGTCAACATGGATGAATTTAAGCGAAGGATCAGTGACACTAGTGCTAGGACTTCAATGGAAGGGGTTTTTCTAATTCAAGATTGGTAGAAGTTGTTGCTTTACTGGTTATAGCTCAATCTTTGGAACTAGTATTGACATGTGCTCAACACTACAACCATAAGACTTGAAAGATGAAGGGGTCCAATAGAGAGATTGTGTTGGATTTGACTCTTGAAATGATTAAAAAGGTTTTTAGAATCTTTGCTAATCCTGAGTATGAAGCAGTAGATATGCAAAAGGCTATCAAGTACTTTGATGATGCTCCAACTGACAATTTGGGTTACATAAATGACCACTTATTGGAGAAGCCTAGAAAGGTGGCTACCAAATTGGCAAGGATACAACACAAGAGTGAATACAAAGAACATGTTAAGGACTTGATTTTGTTATTAAGCTGAGTGTTTGGGAAACCTAATGCAAATGATTTCTATCCTTGGATGCTGAGATTTATCAATATCATTAATTCTTCTCACAAGAAGAAAATTGTTGGGCTCACCTTATCAATGACACCATTCATTAGTAAATTTGCATTGTTCTTTGATCCACCAAGTTCTTTATGACTTCATATCTTGTATATCTACTGGTTTCACAAGCCTCATTCCTAGGACTCACCAAGGTAGGAACTTATGAGCTGGGAGAAGTAACCATTTATCAACATTATCCCCAGTTGGAGTTGGAGGAAAGTTTCTGCCATTTTGGTGTTGTAAATGACAATTTGAGGCTTGGAGGGAGGATTTTCCAGGAGGATCTCCCTTGAATCTATAATATTGTTTTCATCATGCATCCTCTTCAATGGAAAAGATAATCTCATCTAGAAATTTAGTAAGAAGTGGGTGATTATCCATCTATAGACACCTAAAAATGAGTATTGCATTTTCATCTTATCATTTCATCATTATCCTTATCATTTCTTCTATATATAATTAATTAAATAATTTTTAATAATTTAATTAAGCTAACATTTTCTTCTTTTCATCCATAGTAATTATTATTTTTTAATTATTTAATTATCTTAATATTTTTATCATTTATGTATTAATTAACTAATTTTTAATTATTTAATTAATTCATCACTTATTATTTTCCCTCTAACATTAATTAAAATTAAATTCAAATTTAACTTTGGTCCTCTATAATTAAATAATTTTTAAAAAATATTTAACTAGCTAACACTCCTTAAAATAAATTAAAATAATTTATTTAAATTTAATATTTTCTTCTAAAATAAATAAACTAATATTTATTTATTTTCCAACTATCATTTTGAATTAGTTAATTTGGGTCTTACCCTATCTTGAGTTTTGCTATCCATTAATCTTTCTAATTAATCTCCACCATTGATCAAATATCAATTGAATCATATAAACAAGAAGCTTCCATTTTATTCAAATCCTCTAGCACTCTCATGATCAAATCCTAGCACTTTTATTATCAAAATTATCTCTCTCCACTCTCATGATCAAATATTAGCAATTTTACAATTAAGTATTATCAAGCTATGATTATCAAGTTATCTTTATCAAGAAAGCATCTATCAAGTGTTGAAAACACCCAAAGACTGAGAGGGGGGGTGAATCAATCTTCACAAAAACTTAATCCCTTCCAGACCTTGGAATTTTCAGCATAATAAAATCCTCTTATCACAATTAAGACCCTTAATCAAAGGGTAAACCCACAAAACTGGTTTACAATTCCGTTGAGGAAAGAAAAATGCATTTTTGGATGGAAAACACTTTAGGGGGTTTGGTAGAACTAGGGGGTTCACTAGAACCCCCCCCCCCTTCTAGTGAACCCCCTTTAATGGGTTTTATTTTTTAATTGCATTTAAAGGGGGGTTCGCTAGAAGGGGGGTTCTAGAGAACCCCCTAGTTCTAGCAAACCCTAGTTCACTAGAACCCCCATTTTTCCCCTTCTCCCACTCTTCTACCAAATCTCTGCAAAAATTTTCCCTTCGAAGTTCAGGTTGAGGATGAAAATCGAGGAGACTTCACAAATGCAATTGGATGATGGTAGTTCTTGGAATGGGCTATCCATGGAAAATAATTTTAATATGTTTTGGTTTTATTATGTATATTTTTTAGTTTGATTAAACATAGGTTTTTCACCAAAAATCAAGCTCTCTGTTCTGCACATGTAGAAAAATAGCAGATTATCAAAAAATTTGAAAAATATTAGTGCACTAGATATTGATGTCCCTAATCCAACCAAAAAAAAAAATGAATTTCAATACATACAAAATAAGTTATGCTTTAGCGAGTGAGTCATGTCTAAATTGTAACTGGTTTGACTTTGAAACTTAATTAAGAAAAAAATATTCAATGAAATGCTATGAAACCAATTCCATGCACTAGATATCATAGTTATGAAGCTAAATTTGAAAAAAATAGAATTTTATCCTTCATAGAAAAAATTTTATGTGTTGGCCAGTAACGCCACTCTTTAAAAATGGTGTTTACTATTAAAAACTAGTTTTATAAGGAGATGGAAAATGAAGTACAATCTGATTCCAAAAATTTTGAAAAAATATATATATAATCTACAGACAGAATATCACAAATCACTAGTTTGCATCATCTTCAAATTCTTCACGGTTTAGCCACTATAGGTGCTCAAAAGTGAAGATTTAGTTAAAAAAATCAGCTCAATGTCCAGTTTGGCCAAAAATTGTAAACCAATATTGTGGGATCACCCCAAATATAGTAGTTTAAACCCTCGGTATGATCAATAATACTCAGTAATGAAAGATATAGAAGTTCTACTTCTAATTAGATTAGTGTTGATGGTGTTTTCTGCACAGCAACAACTCAAACAGAATGCAATATTCTATCTCTCTTGAAAGGTTATCTTCAATAATAAATTACTGAAAATCACCCCAAGGTCTCTCGGGTGTTAGGTCTTGACAATGCATAAACAACTCAGATAATATGTGAAAATGTTGGTAATCACAAGGGGCCTTACAAATGAACAATGCTGGAAGTGAATTTTCATCAGATGCAACAATATGGTGATGCTCTCAATCCTAAAACTAACCCAGATTCAAAATAAACAAACAAAAGAGATAAGGGTTTTAGAGCCATTCTATTATATTCTGTTCCCAAGATTTAACAATGCAAACATGTTTCACTCTGAAATGACCCAACCTAACGAACCATAAATCAATCTCGCTTGACAATTTTAATCTGCAATCATGAAACAAAGGTAATCTTCTAAGGTTTTAAATATTTTCAGATCATGAACATTCACCCAAGACAACCCAATTGCAGCTGAAATGAATAAATCTCCATAATTGAACCAAGCACAATGAATATAAAGGTCCAGGCTAACTTTGCAAAGCAACTAAAATCAGCTAGCTGCAAAAAGTATGGACCAGGGATTGCTGCAAACACTTCAAACATTAAATCATGAACATCATTGAATCATATCTAAATCTAAATCTAATAACCATGAGCAATTTTAAAAAAATAGAATCATAAGAACCATGCAAGATAAGTCAACACAAAAGAGATCACCAGAAAATCACAATGCCTTCAATTGTATTGAATCACCAAACTCCAGCAACAATTCCAATGTTCTGTTACATCACTTGCTCAGAAATTGACTAGCTTCTACCTCTACTCTACTGCTAAATTCGCTCTCTATCAAATCTTCTCCTAATCTCTCACCCCCCTTACAAATGAGGCACAAACACCATTTATAGAAAACCCCCAAACATGTCGGCCCAATTAGATTTTACAATAATAACGGGCCCCAAAACAGGTCGGCCAGGAGAATTTCAAAATAGGACAAGGTTTGCATTAAATGCATGAATATTATCCATGTCGGCCCACAATCTCTAGCAAGATCAGATTCACGTGCCCTCCAGAAAGTCCTCTAGCTGTAGACAGTTTTGGCACGGATTCTTAGGCAGGTCCCATTTTGAAAATTTAAATTGAACACTACTAGATTTCCCTCTTTTGGCACGAATCTATATACAAGTCCCCCTTTTAATATTTGTTTAGTCCTGAAAAACAGATATCATCATTAATAGCCCACATGTTCAAATTAAATTCGAATAAAATTTTGACCTTTTCTAAAACATAATTATATAAGGAAACTTTCCACTTTCAGAATTTTTTCCACTTTTGGAAATTTTATTTTCAAAATCTTTTCAAGGAATTTTCATTTTCAGGAACATTTTTAAAAAATTCCATTTTGGAAATAAATAAATAAATAATTATTTTCGAAAAATTTCCATTCTAGGAATTTCAAGATTTGGGCCCTTCCGAGGAAATAATTCAAGGGGAAAAAAATTCGCCAGCCGGCGGACCACTGTAATCCGGAAACTGCGACCCGAAATTCCAGCCGGGATTGATTATGGGAAATTCTGCAGCATTGTGATTATGGGAAATTCCTGCAGACTTGAAAATCCCGGATTTTGTTCAAAACTTAGTTTTTTTGAAGCACAACTCAGGGGAAGGACTTGGACAAGCAAGATAAACATCTAAGGACCTCCAAAGGCAATGAAATCAATAAAATTAAGGGGCCAAAAGACACAAAAAGCCAATACGGGAAATTCTAGGCAGACAGGATTATGGGAAATTCCAGGCAGACAGGATTATGGGAAATTCCAGGCAGACTGGAAAATCCTGGATTTTGTTCAAAACTTAGTTTTTTCGAAGCACAACTCAGGGGAAGGACTTGGACAAGCAAGATAAACATCTAAGGACCTCCAAAGGCAATGAAATCAATAAAATTACGAGGCCAAAAGCCAGAGCAAAAAGAGGGTCCCCACTTTCAGTGGGGCGTGTGTGTGCAAAACTGCACAACAATTAGCATAAGTGAGAAAGAAACTAATAACACACACATGCACAAGGAGAACACCATATTTATAATGAAAAACCAATGAGGGAAAAACCACAGTGAGAGTTAACTCATAATATAAAGGCTCGCTGCTAAGAAGACTTACAAGAAGGCTAACTACCTTAGATCAAGATACAAAGGACTTGCAGCGCTGAAGTACCAACCAACTCCAAGAGAAAGATATAGAGGACCTAATGAGATTCATTATCTCAGAGAAGGATACAAATATTTAGATAACTTAGATTACAATGCTTGTCAACATAACACTTTATTGACTGAGGCATTATAGCACATCTAATTCTATCTTTCCTCTTCACAATGTAACACTAATTTTGTTGTATAATTTAATACATTTCAAAAAAATTATTTTTGCACTTGTACACTACTACATCTTGTTGCATCCAAAAATATCTTGTTTTTATATATAATGAAACTCTTCAAAATGTCAATTAGGTCAGCCAAGAAGAAGGTAATCAATGAATTCAACACTTCTAAAAAAATAATGCGACCTCCTATCCTGAAGATAGAGAGGACCAAAACAATCTTATTACATCTTCTAATGTGATCTAAAACAATTCATGTGATGGTGTGCATCAACCTAAGTCGGCATCAAGCAAACATGTAGGTGAAACTTTGAAGCGCATAACCAATCAACTCAAAATCATACTTCTAATTGAATTTTTTTAAGGAGGTTATAACTAGGATAGGTTAGGACCCAAATATAACTTAACACATCTTCAATTGTTGGTGTCGTCCTCCAAACACATGATGTCAACAAAGGAACAAGCCCTATCAGCCATATATCTACAAATAACTTGGAAATGCAACTCAAGACACAATGCAACACTAAAGCAGACAATCAACATCATGTAGATTACATGGGTATATTCTATGAACATCTAATAACACTTCTACACCCTTATTTCATACTATCATCCCACTAGCAACCACAAAAAAAAAAAAGAAATAGAATACTCTATTTAGGAAGCACAAAACTCATAACTAAAAGATATAATATTAACATATCACCTTGTGTACCAATTCATCACATGAAATTGGAATTGACAAATGACACATTCATTGAGAGTACATTCACCAAGCAATAGGAATAGAAACATCAATATAGAGAAATGTGAGCATTTGTTAGACCAGTCTGGACAACCAACAATATTGCCAACCTTTTACAATTCACAGAAATCTCCTCGACAACTCAAGTGACCTAAAAAGATAGGTGTGCAATGTCTACAGAGCACTAGCATTGAATCCCAAACCACAAGACCAAAACTTCAACAATGAAGGAATGTGGAGCATTCTCCTAGACAGACTTTAATGCAATTTCTAAACTAGAAACACTTAAGTACCTTGTGGAAGCCAGATCTTTCTTTTAGCAACACATAATTCATCAAGAACATTAGGAGAGAGAATAAGACATATTGTATACCTTCAACAACACCTCTCCACTATTAGTCATGCTTCTAATCCTCATTTGAATGTATCATTATAAAATAAAATTTATTGACAACAATGATGCACAATACAAGTTTCTTTGACTTGAAGTAAGAAATGATATCTAATCATGAACTTTTGCATCTCTTCTTTAGATAAGGCATGACATCCAACCATGAACTTAAAAAAATATTATTTATACAATGCTTGACATCCAACCATGAACTTATGCAACTCTTCTTTAGATCCGACCATGAGCTTCAACAAATTTTTCATGCATCAATGTTAGCCCAAACTAAATATAACATTTACAACCAATACCAAGGACTAACAACCTTCCTTACTTCTCAAGTTCTAACATCAACGAAAACAATTGTCAACAATATCCTCAAGTGTTGACATCAATAGCAATCACTACCAAAAATCTCCTTAGGTGTTGACATCAATGACAACCACTGCCAACAATCCCCCCTTTGGCATTGATGGCAACACACACTACTCACTCTCCTGCTTTGACATCAAGGCCAAAGGGCCATAAAACAATAGAAAATTCTTTGACTTTAGGGACACAGGGAAAAATATATTCAAATGAAGTAGTAAGACATTCTCCCCCTTTGACTAGTAGTACTTTTGCACAATAGTATCAAAAATATCCCTTACTACCAGCTCCCCTTGAGTGGTAGCACAGATCAATCTAGGAGAAAAGGATGTGACATGAATTTCTCCCCCAAGATAGATGCATCATCTATGCATCTAGTTAGAACAAGGAGGAGAAATCACCCCTAAATTCTACCAGAGATACTCAAAAGTATCATTTGAAAGTGCCTTAGTGAAAATGTCTACAATCCAATCCTTTGTAGGCACATACTCCATTCTTACTTCATGTTCTACAAATTTCTCTCAGAAAGTGATACCAAATAGAGATGTGTTTATTCCTTGAATGCATTACCAGATTCTTGGAAATATTGATTGCACTGGTATTATCACACAATATAGGAATAGGTTCATCATAAACCACCTTCACATCGTTTAAAGTCTACTTCATCAAAAGAACTTGAGTGTAGCAAGATGCTACAACAGTGTATTCAATTTTTTTTGTGGATAAAGATACCGAGTCTTGCTTTTAACTGAACCATGAGACCAATTTGTCTCCTAAATATAATGCACTTCCACTTGTACTTCTCTGATAATCCACATAACCGTCCCAATCAACATTAGTATAGGAACTCAAATAAATTTTGATCCTTTATACCATAGGCCATAATCTAGAGTTCCCTTCAAATATTTGAATCTTCTTTTCATAGCTTTCTCATGAGATTGCTTAGGATTGGCTTGAAATTTGGAAACCAAACGTCAATATTTGAAACATATTGAGACATGCAAAAATATCCATAACTAAACTTGTATATACACCAACCAACATGAGTACCAAACATATATTTTGTAAAGAAGATAGTCATTTGAAACCATCTATCTTTTGAAACTGTACTTGTGAACTCCCATAGCATAGTTGAACATATCCATAAGATTGTATAGACAAGACATTATTTCTTGAGAAATGTGGAACATTCTAGCAAGCCTTCATCTTCACTTCACTTATCCAAAGCATGGGAAAAAGCTTTGTCACTTGCATCTTTTATTTCAGAAGGTGCAAAGACATGAGACTTTGGATATGAAACCTTCTCATCTTGACCAACTTATCTTTTAGTCTGCAAGACAAAACTATTTTCTTCAGAGAGATATGGACCATGACTTTGTCAACTGTAAATATCCTAGCCGACTTCTTTAACTTTCAAAAACTTATCTTTATGTGTGGTACACCAAACTGGAATGACAATACATTTGTTCCTAAGGAATACAAAACATTTTAGTAATTCTTCATCTTCACTTCACTCTGCTAGAGCATGGGAAAAAACTCTATCACTTACATCTTTTACCTTAGAAGGTGTAAATACTTGAGATTTTCGATATAACACCTTCACACCTTGACCAACTTATCTTCTAGTTTGCAAGAAAAAACCCTTTTCTTCGGAGAGATGCATACCATGACTTTGACAAACTGTGAATGTTTTGGTAGACTACTTTACCTTTATGAAACTTATCTTTATGTGTGGTACACCAAACTGGAATGATATAAATCGGGACAAGTATACCAACCTCCATACACCTTCTACTTCCATCGAAAAATTCAACAATGGTTTATTTAGCATAGCATATCTTCTCACCAACTAATCTGATTCACTTCATCTTTCATGCTAAAGTCTTCAACACCTTTTATTTTTAGGGGGAGAAAATATTCTTCAAGTGAAATATCCCCCTAAGATAATGTGTTATCTCAATTTATCTTAGAATCTTGTACAAAGTGCACAAGTGTAGAATCATCCTTCTTCTCATGGTTTGCCTTCCAGATCTTTTCATTTCCCTTTTTTTGCTAATTTTGAATAGGTGGCTTCAGAAAACCACTTCTGCAATTGTTTTCCTTATGTCCCACATTATTGCATTTGTAGCACACAATCTTGTGTTATGGAACAAATTTGTTCTTCTTCACGTTATATCTGCACTCATCAACCTTGTGACCATAGTTGTTGCAAGCAATATCCATGAAATAAGATAGTATTATTTCTTTGAGGCATAAATTACCTTCCTCCCATGTTATCATTTCTTCTTTCTCTAATTCTACAAACAATAGCCTTATGCCCAAAATTGTTGCAATAAAACTAGTAACCTTGAAAGGAATGATGTTGTCTTGCAAATGGAGGACTTATAGATCCTTTTTCCTTCCAGTCAAAATTGGATCCACCTTCTTTCTGGAAATTTTGAATAGTCTTTATATCTTCAAATCCATTCTTGTTAGGATCTTCAATGCAGGATTTCTCCTCTTTTGTCTTAGGTGTTTCATTTGATTTGGAGATATCAAGATCAAATTTTTCTTCTTTGAAAAATTTATTCTTTTTTATTTTCTAACTCATATTTTAAAGTGACAATCTCCTCTTCAAGTTTTAAGCATTCAAAATCCTTGTTATTGAGCTTTACATTCAAGCAATATTCAATCTTCTTGCCTTCAACTTTTACTTTTAAATTGGAGATCATACCTTCTACCCTTTTTAATTTGATTACATCTTCTTCTACTTTGGCTTTCAACTTGTCAGTTTCTTCCTTTGATCCTTCAAGAAAACTCTCATATTTTTTATTTAGTTTCTTTGCTTCATTCAGGTTATTCAAAGTAGACTAAAGTTTTCCTTCAAAACCTATATTCCAATCATTTGAATTGAAGTGCCATCCTTCAGGTTCCATTGAATCTAGATCTAGATCAGAAGAGAACATGTTTTCATTACTCAACTTCTTAAGGAGCCAAACTCCTTATATTTCTCAACATTACACTTTTTGTTAGTATTATTAAAGACCATAAAGAGAGTTTCAACATTTGAATCATTATCCTCATCTGTAGAGGAACCACTACTTTATTTGGAATAAAGACCCTTTTTAACCTTATCTCTTTTATTGCTATCATTTGATTCTTTATAAGGACATTTATATGTAAAATGATGTATTCCTCCATAATTGAAACGTTTGAAGGGTAACCTACCTTTGTACTTTCTAGTGCATTTCTTCAATCTTCTTACAAAGTTATCTTCAACTTCATCAAGGTCTTCATTTTGATCAGAAAATTCATCTTCAATATTTTAATTGGTTTTGAATGCGGTTTCCCTTTTCGGAACATCTTGATCAAACTCTCTCAATTCAAAGGTAGTAAGAGCACCAAACATTTCATCAACAGAGTACTGATCTAAGTCTCTAGATTCCTCAATGGCAGAAACCTGAAGACTATATGTTTTATGGAGAGATCATAGAACCTTCTTCGCAATCTCACTTTATTTTACTTCTCCACCAAGACCAATGATGCCAAAGATAACTTCTTGTACTTGGAGCATGTAACTTGTAATTTTTTCATCCTCTATCATCTTTAGAGTCTCAAATCTACTTTTAAAGATCTACATCTTAGCTTGCTTCACTTTTGTATCACCTTCATAGATGTTGTTAAGCTTTTCCCAAACATCTTTAGTAGAACTACAATTCAACACCTTTAAGAGCTCTAAATCTATCAATCCACATAAGAGAGCTCATTCTTATCTTTGAAATTTCATTCATATAATCTAATTTCAATAGGATTTTTTGGACTAATAGGAGAAATATAACCATCTTTGATTGATTTCCAAACACCAAACCTTAGGGAGTATAGGTGCCCTTCCATTCTCAATTTCCAAAAAGTATAATTAGTCTCATCAAACCTAGGACCCTTCTATGAACCATCATGTTCCATCCCAGATCCTTACCTCAATTTTTTAGGCTTCTTCAAAGGAACTTGGCTCTAATACCAATTGTTGAACACACTTAGAGACTAAGAGGAGGGGTGAATCAGTCTACACAAAAACTTAATCCCTTCTGAACCTTGAAAATTTTAGCACAATATAACCCTCTTATCATAATTAAGACCCTTAATCAGATATAGCAGTTTAAACCCTTAGTATGATCAACAATACTTAGTAATGAAAGATATAACAATTCTACTTCTAATCAAATCAACAGAAGTGAGAAAAAAACTAATAACACATACATTCACAAGGACATCACTAGATTTGCATGGAAAACCCAATGAGAGAAAAACCACAGTGAGAGTTAACTCACAATATAAAGGCTCACTACCAAAAAGACTTGCAAAAAGGCTCATTGCCTTACAACAAGATACAAAGGACTTGAAATTTTGAAGTACCAACCAACTCAAGGAGCAAGATACATAGGACTTGATGAGATTCACTATCTCAGAGAAAGATACAAATATTAGATAAAGATTACAATGCTTTTCAACATAGCACTCTACTCACTGAGGCATTATAACACATTTGATTATATCTTTCATCTTCATGATGTAGCACTAATTATGCTATATATTCAATACATTCCAAACACTTTCTTTTCTACACTTGTACACTACATCTTGTTGCATTCAAAAATATCTAGCATTTATATCCACTGCAACTAGCTTCAAAACTTAATTAGGTTGGCCAAGAAGAAGATAATCAATGAACTCAACAAGTTGGCCACAAAAAACATAATGCACTCCTATCCTAAAGATAGAGAGGACCAAAACAATCTTATTACACCTTCCAATGTGATCCAAAACAATTCACGCGTTGGTGCACATCAACCTAAGTCAACATCAAGGAAACATGTAGATGAAACTTTGAAGTGCATAATCAGTCTTTTCAAAGTCATAATTCTAATTGAATTCATTCAATGTAGTTCTAACGAGGATAGGTCAAGACCCAAATCTAACTTAACACATCTTTAATTGCTAGTGCAGGCCCCCAAACACATGGTGCAAGAAGAGGAACAAGCCCTATTAGCCAAATATCTATAAATAACCCAAAAATCCAACTCAAAACACAATGCAACACTAAAGAAGACAAAAAAAATCATGTGGATCACATGGGTATGCTCCATGAACATCCAATAACACTTTTATAGCCTTATTTCATACTATCATGCCACTAGAAACCACTGCAAACTAAACACAAATAGAATACTCCATCCAAGAAGCACAAAACTCATAACTAGAAGATATAATATTAACATATCATCTTGCGGACCACTTCATCACATGAGATTGGAACTGAGACACAGCACAAACATTGATAGAACATTCATCAAGTTGTAGGAGCAGATATATCAATGCAGAGAAATGTGAAGCATTTCCTAGACTAGTCTGGAAAACCAACAACACTACCAACCTTTTGCAATTCATAGAAATCTCCTCATTAACACAAGTGACCTAAATAGATAGGAGTGAAATATCTATAGAGCACTAAAATTGAATCCAAACCACAAGACCAAAACTTCAATAGTGGAGGAATGTAGAGCATTCTCCCAGACAAACTTCATTGCAACTTTCTAAACTAGAAACACTTAAGTACCTTGTGGAGGCCATATCTTTCTTTCAAAAACACATACATCATTAGGAACATTAGGATAGAGCATAATACATACTATAGACCTTCAGAAACACCTCTCCACTATAAGTCATGCTTCTAATCCTCATCTGAATGCATCATTATAAAATCAAATTTGCTGACAACAATAATGCACAATACAACTTTCTTTGACATGAAATAGAAATGATATCCAATCATGAAATTCTTCATCTCTTCTTTAGATAAGGCATGAAATCCAATGATGAACTTCAACAACTCTTCTCTAGATAAGGCATGACATCCAACCATGAACTTCTACAACTCTTCTTTAGATCCAACCATGAACTTCAACAACTTTTTCATGCATCAATGTTAGCCCAAATTGCATATAACAATGGCAACTAATACTAAGGACTAACAACCTTCCTTACTTCTCAAGTGTTGACATCAATGAAAACAACTATCAACAATCTCCTCAAGTGTTGACATCAATGACAACCACTGCCAACAATCTCCTCAAGTGTTGACATCAATGACAACCACTGCCAACATCAAGAATCCATTATTAAGCATTGTCAAGCATCAAGCATTCATTGTATCATGTTAATATCAAAGTTATGCTAAAAATATAATAGCAATCTAAATCAAGATTTCAATTACTTATCAAAGAAACAATAGAGCAAACTAAGGTCCTTTCTATGGTATCATTTTTTATCATTTGATTTTATGCATAGATCTTAGGTTTTATTGAGTGATTGTTAAAGTGTGAATTTTGTACTTTCATTGCATTGTACCTATTTTTGATTCACATGTTGGAACACCCAATGGGGTCCACATCCCTATTAGATCTTTTTTTATATATTTTTATAACCCTATCTTGCTTGTTTTTAGCTTTTTTTTTGTAAGGATCATGACCCTAAACAATCTCATGAAAGTAAATAGTAACTCAATTTCTCATAAACATGGAATTTAAATGTAACAACTTCATTCAATAAATAAATTTCATATCACATCCTCATATGTCTAGTGCATAATCCAAGTAAAAGCACATCATATATATATGATAAATAAAAATACAACTTAGGCTCTAATCCCATGTAGTAAAATAATTATATAATCTAGAAGTACAAATGTAAATAATGATATAAGAATGATATATGAACATAATCAATATAGTCTCTGACTGCCACTAAATCTAAAATTCATTTGTAAGTCTCAAAGATAAGAACATGGATCAGGCACTTTTTCACCCAACCACAAAGCTTATACTTCCCCAAAATTCTTCCTACTTAAAGAATACTCAACCCTACATGAAATACCTAGCAACCTCGAAACAATAAGGAGGGAAACCTGGAGCAACTTGATATATCTACATGAATTTCTAACATGAACATGCTGATGCAGTGTCCTACTATCAGGATATGGCAGAGAAACATATTGATATAATTTTCTAGGTAGCGTTAATCTATTTCAATGAAAACATGGCTTTGGCCAAAGCACTAGAATAAGTCAGAAGATCCTAAAAAGAGGATTGACCTTCTCTATTGGTCCATACTTGACATCCTATCTCAAAAGGTAAACCCAATTCATAATATAATAGCATGCATAATCAAAGATCATAAAAATAAATACTCTTTTCTTTCATGCAAATGATTATATGAATATTTTTCATTATTTCAATCTTTCATGCATAATGATGGTAAAATATATGATTGACATGCAATTCACTTTTTACACATGCAATTGTGACTATGTTGTTGACTGGGGATATTAGTATGGGTTGATTACGCTTGATCCATGAAGAATCAAAGCATAATGAAGCCACTAATACTCAATCTCAACAAGATCACTCAAATGAAAGTTAAACTAAACATTTATCAAAACTAAGTATTCTAAACTACGAAATCATTTAAATGTCTACTCTAACCCATATGAAACTTATCTTGTTGTGAGATTAGTGTCGTGTTGATGTGAAACAACAACCCTTTCCCAATTATGTGGGTAAATGAGCTTTCCCCAATCAGTTTTACAGAAGAAAAATGATGGAACAGTTGTGAGATGTGTATGTAAACATGATTTTAATCTAAATGAGCATGATGCAAGTTAATTAAACATTATCTATGATAAAATGATTCAGATATGAAAATGTTAAGCTAATCTAAATGAGATTTAAACTAAAAATATTCAAGCCCTAGTTATCTTAATTAGCTAAATGGATGCATGGAAGCCATTAATGGAAGCTAAGCTATTATGCAACTAATTTAAACTAAAAAGATGCTAAAAATGTGCTAAATATGAGTGTGAGTGTGAGTGATTTCAACAACTTAAGTTTGCTCTGAAAGATGGATGATGGATCCATTTGTCTCCAAATAGTGAACTATTTATAAAAAAGCAAATGAGAAATGAAGGGTTAAGATAAAAAAAAGGCTAATTAATGATGAAGGATGGAAGAAGTTGGAGGCATGGATCATGGATTCTCATCAATGGGTGAGAACACAAGATGAGATTTAATCAAGGGTTCTCATTCCTTCCAAACAAGCACACTTTTGACCTGTGTAAGATGTCAAAAGTTAACTTGCACAAGAGGTTTCAAAATATCTTGCACATGAAGCTTTGTGAGAATATTCCATTTCTCAAATGATTGGAGGAGAAAGAATATTCTTTGGAATATTCATGGGTGAGGAAAAAGGATATTTTGCAAATTAAAACAAAGTTTAATTGTGCAAAAGGGGAGGGAATATTCTATGGGAATATTCCCCTGCAAGTGAGAGGAAATAGATTAATTAGATAATTGCTAATTTAAACAAGGTTTTAATCATGCAATTAGGGGAATTAGAAGAATAAAGTGATATTTATTAAATTAAATGATCTAAAGAATGGGGAAAAGGTGAGATGACATCTAATTAAATGACTTAGGGTTATTTAATTAAATGGGAAGACTTAGGGAATTAAATTAAATACTTTGATTTATTTATTTTAATGAGATGAAATGTTAGCATGAATGTGGGAATTAACTTATTAAATGAACTAGGTTAATAGATAAAAATGATGCAATTAATTAAATAGCTAGGTTAATTTAATCAATTAAGCAAAAATATGATGGTTTTGAGAGGAAATGATGTTAGTATACCTGATTCAAGTGTATGATATCATTTAGGACATTTTTTAGTGTCTACATTTTTTCCCTCTTTGAAGCAAGGTACCTGTTGCTTCGGTTCAAAAATTGATTATCTTCGGATTAAAAACTGTTGCTTAAATCAAAAAACATTTTTTTAATTTTTTAGATGCCCCACTGTTGAAGGATTAAGTTGATTCCTTGCCCCCTCGGGATATCGAGCAAATTTTTTGAATTTTCAGCTAGTTTCTCAACAAAGATGAAAAGCTGCCCCAAGGGTCCAGAAAGGCTTCGGGATGCAAGAAATATGCTAAAAATGCAAAAAATGATGCAAAATAAGGTTCTGATTGGAAAAATGATGATAAACCCTAGCTTCAAGGTTAAATTAGGACAAAAAACCCTAATTTTCTAGCATAAATAGGTGAGGGTCACTTTCAATTCATTTGTGCATTCACACCTTAAGGAATTCTTGCAAATTGAGCTCTAACCCTCTTATGAAATGTTGCGACGAGAGCTCCCATGACATATTTCTGACCGGGTTCAAGAGTACTAGCAGCATCCAAGCTCAGGACCACTAGTATGTGATTCAAAACTTGATTTGAAATTTGAATTTTTGATGCATTTATTACACTTTAGATTTTAAACTTTGGTGGTGTCACTATATAGGGACACTAAGTTTAGAATCGGTGACACTAAAATGAATTTTAGCCATGCATATGTGTATTGCGATGCAGTTCGCAATTTAGAATTAGGGTTTCCAATTTTAAATTGTGACACATATGTTTATAGCGACACATTTCTTGATTTGAAAACTAGGGTTAGGGTTTCCAAAGTTTAAATCATGACGCATATGTTTCTGGCGACACGATTTACGATTTGTAATTTGAATGCCTTTAGGCGTTGCAATTTGGAATTTGAAATATAGTGACACTATCATAAATAGCGACACTATTGCTATTTTGGAGCTGAAAATTCCAAACTAAGTCAAAAAAAAAAAAATTTGTCATACGCTTCATGGGTGCAGGAGGTCATTCCACCCTTGATGTCTCGCAAGCACCAACCCACAGTTTTGGAGAGACTTGGTGATTTATTTGAGTTGCACCAGGAGCACCTGGGGAAGATTGACCTGTGGTATATTGCATACATGGCTATCATTTGGACACATCTGGCTATGATGACCGCGTTGTGTGAGCAATGGAATAGTGAGACTTCATCATTCCACCTTCCTACAAGTGAGGCGATAGTGACATTAGAGGATGTATAGTGGATATTATGTTTGTTGATACATGGCGAGCACATGATGCACGATGTCGACGCCGAATACGATGCCTACCATGAGGTGATGGAGACTGAGGACATCATTCTAGTTACTTCACAGATCGACCTTGAGATGTATAGAAGTCGAGTGCCCGCTTTTCGATTGATAGTTACAGCCATCATTTTTGGTTTGGTCACTCCAAATCAATGGAGCAGAGGATTCAACCCAGGATGGAGCTTGGAATGGCATCGGATGCTCTACAAGAAGACACTATTTGCATGGGGTTCGATGATGTTAGCCTCATTGTATCATGATATGCACGCCTTCATTTACTACAATGGGTGAGCTATCGGCACAGGGGTTACCTTGCTACACATTTGGGCATGGGAGCACATCGTTGTGCTTCGACCGATCATCCAGATGGTCGATGTAGAGCTGAATGATCCTATGGTATGGTGATATAGAGGTGTCATTACTTTATGACACACTAGGAAGCTTGAGATTTCGTACTAGCACAGGGTTATTGATGATATGCTAGTATTTAGATGGTGTCCCTAGCTATAGATGCTAGCGTGGTATGATGATGTGCAACAAATATTCTTTGCGAGACAAACCTGGTATATGCAGGGTTGGGAGCACACGATTAAAGAGAGGTATTTTCTAGATAGGGTAGCCTGATAGTTTGGAAAGTAGTAGGACAGACCAGATGATGCATACAGGGCCATCTTTGTCAAAATCAGCTCGAGAGGTACCCACGTGGGGACCTACAATCCCAGCCCCAGAGGTGGTTGAGGGCTTTCGGCAATTGGTGGCATAGCCATGAGCATACGACCACGAATAGGTGAATGCTTAGATGATGCCTGCATATGATGCATGGTTCACACAAACTCGTAGGTTGATAGATCTAGTGGGTGCTCCTCCACGAGGGAGATTTAGAGGGAGGGGAGCAAGCAAAGGCAGAGGCAGGGGGCAGGATGGCTAGGATGACCAAGATGGGCATATTTCGAGGGCAACACCAATGGGTCAGCAGCCTCCTATTTAGCAACAACTAGTGCAGCAGCAACTAGTTCAACCACAACCACTAGATCCATGAGATTTTCAGATTCAACAGCTACAACATTAGGTTCAAATCATTACACGTGAGTGGGATCAGGCTTGACAATAGATTTTGGCTATTAATGTTGAGATGGATTAGGCATGGTAGCAGGTACAGGCTATCACGGCAGAGCGAGACCATGAGTAGTAGCTCAGATAGACTACAGAGATGTAGTTAGCATAGGAGGTTGGGTAGCGCCAATAGCTTGAGACGATGACAATTGCATCTCAGTGGTGGATAGTCTCTACAAGATTATATAGAGAGGTTGTGACTGAGGAAACCTACTACAGGATTCACTATCATAGAGATTTTGCCATAGTGCTTAGACAATCTAATTATTCCCAAAGGACTGGGGCACATGGTAGAGCAAAGGATCAACCTGAGAGACAGGTTGAAGAGGGGAGCAGCCATCAGGGCTAGCTTGAGTGTACAAACACTTTTTGATTTTTTTCCCAATTATTTTATACAAATATACATTCATGGGATCCTTTTTGATAGCCTCGTGGATATTGTATTTATGATCGATATACATACATTGATTCAGATATTGTACCATGACAATCATGATTTTTTGATATATATATGATACGGATACGGATTTGATATGATGTGTTCATCTTATTTCATGTTTATGATTGTATGGATGTATATGATGTGAGATGATATGCTTATGCTTATATTTGATCATGTATGGATGCACTTTACTTATGTTTATGCAATATGCGATGATATACAATGTAATGATATGGATGGATGCAATGTTATATTCTCTTTCATTATCTTTTTCATGATATTCCATGGGATGATATGATATGTTTATGTGTTGCATATGCAAATGATATGGATGCATTTATTTTTGTATATTTTCTTATACAGTTTTATGATGATGACAATGCATATGGATGTATGGATGCAATGTTTCATGGTTACGATATGATAATGCAATGTATGTGGATGATATGTGTGCAACAATTTAAGATGCTTATAATAACAAATCGATATTATTTGTCACGAATTAAATCATAATGCAAGATGTATATTTTATGATATGCTATGGTATGCAATGATTATGCTATGATGATGCAAGAAGTATATATGTTGATGATTTGTGGATGCAGGATGGATGCATTGATGATGTTTTTGTTGACTTTCATGATATCCGGTTAGTGCGAAGAGAAAATAGAAGAAATAATATGAATGACCATTGATTTTGATGATTGAGTCCACAGATCCAACAAGTCTATGGTTCACTGAGACTTTATTAGAGATGGTGATGAGAAATGCATGATGCTAACTTGCTCAAATATTGGGATTGGGATTTTTCGTCGTTCCTTATTGTTTGATATAACACATAGACACGATGCATAGAGGTATTGATAACCAGGACGATGTTGTATCTAGTGTAATGGAATTTGACTCTACAAACAAATAGGATAGTTCTTGTTCACACCTTGACATACGAAAACCTCATTGGAATGTAAGTTAGAAGCCTAGAATATATTGGATCAAAGCATACACAATAGTCATCAACGTACTCCAAAAAACCTTCCTACACACACTAAGCAAGTATGTGCCAAGATTATTTTACAAGAATACCCAAAAGCACAGAAAACAAAAGATAATGATCGATGCCCCATTCCTTTCTCTCTAAATATTTTTAGATAGACATCATCGAGAGGTCCTCAGAATGGGTCATTAAGATAAATCGTAAGAAAAGATCAAAGACAAACAGTCAATGTTATCTATATCTTTTGCCAGTTTATTTTAGCTACAGTGATTTCTGATACTGATGTCCATCGCAGGAAGGATACATCCTAGGACATGTTGATCAAATGGTTTGATGTAGGATGATGATGCTAATGATAAGCCATTGATATAAACTTCATTGACGTATTTACCTATGATTTAGACTTTAGATTTTGACACTAAAGTTTTCACTTGCCAACTTGCAATACTTGCTTTCTTTTTATTTTTCCAAAGGTTGAAGATGGCGATCGATTTATTATGGGTGAAGTTATTATGGGTGAAAGAAAAATGGGATGGGTGATTTTGGATTTTCTCGAATATTTCAATTTTTTTGGTATTTTGCAAATGTTTTGAGGCTGTTTGTGGTCTTTTTTGAAATTTTATGTGAATGTTTATGGTTTTCGGTTATTTAAGGTTGTTTAGGTTTTTTTGAAGATTTTCTAATGTTTTTTGTGTTTTCAATTTTTATATTTTTTTGTGTTTTCTAATATTTGGATGTTTAGGAGTTTTATGATATTTGGATGTTTAGGGATTTTATGGGATTTTTGACCAAGAGCCTAAACTAAAAGACCTATCCTAAGGGCCACAAGGGCTAATCAAAGATAAGCCTTGTCTACATTATACACGCAGAGACCACGTAGTTTGACTGACTCGGCTTATTGAAAAATGAAATATGAACAGTTGATGGAAATGTCAATTTATTATGACAGACTCCTAAAGCACTGACCTAGGGTGTCTCAATGGCACATCAATGATGGCCTTGCCTATGTTCAAGCTTAGAGACGACGTAGTTCAACAAGGCACTATGTTTGGATTTTTGGTGTTCGACCTTTTTAGGGTTTTTGATGTGTTTTCGATGTTTTGGATTTTAACTTTAAAATTTTTGAATGTTTTTGGATTTTATTTGTACATGATTTTACAAATGTTTTTGGATTTTCGGCTATACAAGTTTTGGATGTTTTAAAATTTTGGCTGAATTTTTTGAATGTTTTTTTATTTTCAATGAGATTTTGAGGCGAATGATACCTATATCATGATTTCGATGTCATGTTGTGAGATATAATACATGGATCAATAGTTATTTGAAAACAAGAGTGCAATAACTTGGCCCCAATGTCTAGCAATGTTTCATAGATGAATGAAAAAACCAAGACAGGTAACGTATATGCGAAGAGTTTAACAGAGTTTTATCATTCTAGATATGGGCTATGGGACTTCACGAGATAAAATGGTAAAGAGTCTGCCAAAAAATTTCCATGAGTAGAGTTGAAGTATACGCCGAATCTTTGACAAGATCAAGATAAAGTGGGATATCTGGATGAATTTGGATTGGATGGATGGAGGGAACATTGGATTTATCATGACAAGGATGAGATACTTCTATCTGAGAAGGATCATATGGACACTTCATTCTACTCATGACGGTTGTTTTCCAGGTTTTCATCGTACTACTTGTCCAAAGTGCCACCATAGTGGTTTTCACTAGAGGATGATTTTTTATTTTTATTATTTTTTGATTTTTTTGTTTTTTTTTTGTTTTTTTTATATTTTAAAAAATTTACCCTCATGTTGAACCACTTGGTGGTACTGATGTAGAGGCCACTGTCATAGCATGCCAGTGATATCCTACCTAAAGAAGTTGCTTTGTTAAGATACAAGCACTTGAATGCAACCTTGAAGAACTTTGATCTACCTTGTGGATACTAGATTTAACCTTGTCTATGTGTGCACATCGTGATAAAGTGCCTTTAGAATCCTTATGATGAAGGGTAGCTACCAACACATGGTCAATGCGAGAATTGGATATTGTTAATGGAGTGTATGGTGTCATGCATGAAGGAATATGAGATGGATTGGTTGATAGTTTGGAACCTCTGACTCTCCAAACTTTGGAAGATGAGCAATGATGGATGGGGATGGAGGTTTTCATGGAATTAGGACCAACCACTGGATATACTTTGTTCCTTGCTTGAGATATTTTCTTTTGTATTTGAGGACTCTTTTGATGGATAAATTTCCCTTTTTTATTTTTCCTCATAGTTTCTTTGACTAATGGAGTTTTTGAGGGATGATTTGCTTTAGTTTGCTTCTGTATAGATTTGTACTTGACATGTCCTTTTTTATTTATTGTTTCATTTTTCGTTGATGATCTTCGCCTTATTTTGATAGGAATTCTCTTTTTTTATGTTGGTCCCAATTTTTGTATAAGATTATGGGTGAATTCCAACTCATGATAAGGCTAGTTGTAGTGTTGACTGTATTTTCATCATAAAGATTCTTCGTGCCCCATATGTTGATGTTTGATGTAGATAAAATTTCCCCCGACATTGTGAAGATATTATCAATAACTAATCACTTTCCCTGATAATGCATCCTCTGATCCATAGCCACTGAATATGACTTGTCATGAACACATGATATTGAGCACTATGGGTTCCTGTTGTTCAGGAATATGAATTGTTTGCTCTAATTTGATGATATCATTATCTGTTAATACTGCTTCAAAAGATGTTGGTGTTGATTCAAAAGAGGTTTATGATGCACAACCACTATAAGAATCAAGAATCTCGACCATAGCTTGCTCTTGTGTGGAAATATCAAGAGTGGGAGACTCTTGTATTGGATGAAGAACATCTATATGGAAGAAACATCTCAGGGGTGATTTCGGGGACATCTTCAGAGTTTAAAATGGTTTGGAATATGTCCCTTAGCTCTTGGTGAAACTCTGGAGATAGAGATTCTTGATCCTAACTTGATTCATAATAACTTTTGTTATCCTCAAGAGCCTCCTCTTGACATGATCCTTAGGTGGATGATATATCATTGATAAAAGAATCTTCACAATAGTTTGTGGGTATGGGTGCAACAAGGGATATTTTTGGCTCGTTTGAAACTTCTTCAACATGCCCAATCATTGAGTCATATGTGGGAGAGATATCACAATCCGATACCCACTTGATGTCATTACGGTATAAAATAGTGCTAAACACTATTGATGGGTCTAGAATTTATTTTAAAATAGTATCTTGATACGTGTTTTTTTCCTCATGTTGTGATAAATAAATATATCCTACCATGGTATCATGGGTATTGTTACATTTTTTGAGGTTGATGAATTTCCTGAATCTTTTGCTTTTGTATGATCAAGCATAGTGTTTGTGTAAATTTTCAGATTGTCATTCCTAGATTTTTGATCGACATGAATGTCTCCTCGTTCAATAAGATCTTCTATTAGATGTTTAAGTCTAAAAAAAATTTGTGTTATGACCTTTGTATCAGTGAAATTCACAAAAATGATCTTCTCTATAGCTGTGAGGTTTGACTTGTAGCTCTTGATAGTTTGAGAAATCTGGGAGTGTGATAAGATTAGACTATATCAACTACTTCAACACATCCTCCATAGGTTTCCCTAAGGAAGTGAATTGTCGTTTAGGAGCACGTTGAGTATTTGTAGCATTGATCGTTGGTTGATTGTTTGGTGGTTGCATGTATAGTTGTGTGTTCATGGGTTGGGTGTTTTCTTGTATAGGCGAAATTAAGACCACCTTTGCATCAACAACACCAACACTAGTAAAATTCTTGTTCTTGGCTCAATAGTGGGGATTGTCATTAAAACTAGTGGATGGGAGGTTGTCTTTATACACTTGTGTGTTTCCTTATGAGATTAGGGCTCTCTCGATGTTAAGGGCTCTAGGGACAAGCATGTCATCAGATGTGATGCAATGCATTTTCAAATGGAAGGATAGATCTAGATCTTGTTGATGGGTGTTTTTAAACCTTCTCAACATAGACAACACACAAGTATTCTACCTCTCTTGAAAGGTAGAAATATGCAAAAAAGTTCTATATTACTACCCCAAGGTCTCTCGGGTGCCAGGTCATGACAATGCTTGGAATCTTTCAGTTGGTTGATGTCTTTTGCTGGTAATCACAGGGTCAGCCTTTATGGTTTGCAAAGCATGGGAAGTTGGGTCTACAAATGGAGTTTCAAATTGCTAGAAGTAAATAAACAATGGCTACCCACTCACAACAGCAAGCTGAAACTCATCATGTTCATAAAATTTAGCATTATTTTGATGCTTGGAATCCTACTCTAACCAAGGATCAAAAGAAATAGCAAAAGAGAAAGGGTTGAGAAAGTTGTTACAAATCTAAGCTATGAATGAACAGTAATCATGGAGGGTGCTACAGTAGACAGACTCCCACAAACTAGATTTTTCTTGACCAAGAAAGACCTATAGCTACACAAAATCAGTGCAATCTTCTAAGGACTGCAGATTTTTAGATTGTGCATTCACCTCATGAACATACAATTGAACTAGGTTGCAGCAAATAAGTTAGCTCAGACTAGATTTACAAAGTGATTCATCATCAACAAAGCACAAAAAGCATGAGCTGGAAGTGCATCAAATACTATAACAGCCAACACCATTAAAGTCATCTAAGAAACTACAAGCTAAAACTAATATGGAAGTAGAACCATGCATGCAAAATGAGAAAAACTCAAAGATAACACCCATAAAATCATGCAATGTTGTCTTTTATTGCTGCAAAATTCCCTTTACACCAGTTCTCCAACCATTTACAAATGAGGGGCAAGCCCCTATTTATAGTTTTCCAAAGCCCAAATGAATGGCTAGGATTAATTCACAATGTGTGGCTCAGATTCAATACAAGTTAGGGTTTCACCTACCCCTAATATTTCCCAATTTAAAATAGGCTATTTTGTCCTCTTCCCTATTCTGTCTTGTAGCCTATTTTGTCTTCTAGTGACCCTAGCACTGTAGCAATTTTGTCCTATAGTGACTACCTTCTTTGATATAGCTAAAAACTTGTAGGAAGATGCCCTTTGTCTGATATGTTTGCAACATTTCTTCATTGAATCTTGTTGTGGATTTGTGTCACTAAAAATTAGTTATGTTGCTCCTGATTTTTGTGGATAGCTCCAGACAATCATCATCATTTGGTGGAAAATAAAACAGCTCCTTGTTCCTTTGAAGGTCACCCTTTGCAGTTTTGTCACTGACTTCCTTGAAATAGGCCTCCTTCTAATTCCAACTTTGTTGATGGGTGCTAAGAGGAGAGGCAAGCATAAAATGAGTGGTGATAGGAGCAATGTACATTTTCCTTTTTCAGCTTTCTCAATGGGCCTCCCCGACAGACCCATGGTAGGTTCCATAAATCTCACATACACAAAGTGTAGTAAGTGCTTTCATACACAAATCAAGGCAAATGTTAGTCAAATCCAGCAAACTCATTGTTAGATCCATCCATGCATCATTAAAATATCATAATATTCATATTTGGAGCTCATTTGGACCACAAACATAAATGTGGGTTCAGGGGTGCGGGTGCCATAGGGAGGAAGGACAACGAACAATGGACAGTGGACGACAGACAACCTTCTGCAGGGGCAGACTCACAAGCGGCGGATGACAAACGGATGGTGGACGATGGATAGCAGATGGAGAGAAGATGACGAACAGTGGACAGTGCACGTTGGTCAGCCTCTACAGGGGAAAACCCACAATCGGTGGACGACGGACAGAGGGATGGCAGCCCACAAGGAAGTTCCTGTGGACAGCGATGGAGGGATGGTGGCCCACAAGGAAGTTCCCGCAGACGGCAATGGAGGAGTGATGACCCACAAGGAAGTTCTCGAGGAAGGCAATGAAGGGACAACGACCTGCAAGGAAGTTCCAACAGATGACAACAGAGGGATGGTGGCCCGCAAGAAAGTTCTCACAAACTGCGATAAAGGGACGGCTACCCGCAAGGAAGTTCCTGTGGATGGCGACAGAGGAATGGCGGCCCACAAGGAAGTTCCCATGGATGGCGACAAAGGGACGGTGACCCACAAGGAAGTTCCCGTGGATGGCGACGGAGGCACGAAAACCCGCATAGAAGTTCCCACAACTTCACAAAACTTAGTAAATTTCAATTTTATCACATGGGAAAAGGGGTAGAAAGAGTGTTAAGACATATTTCCTTAAGATTTGACTCATTTTGAAAAATGTGGAAATTTGGAATGCGGAAGCCAGAGGGTCCGCCGCCTCTTAAACATGAAAATGAGCACAGAGCAACCCACACACGATGGCTTGTAATAAAATTTCCGCAATGTCTAAACACATGGAAAATTTGATCCAAAACCCTTTAGGCATGTGAAGAAACTCATTTTATGGGCCCTAGATGATGAAAGCTTGAAGTTTGCACCCTTTTTTAAAATGCAGAGATTTGGAAGGGGGAAGCCAAAGGGTCTTCCGCCCTTTAAAAATGAAAATGAGCACATGGCGACCTATACACGGTGGCCCACAAGGGAATTCCCGCGGATGGAAACAGAGGGACGACGCTCGCAAGGAAGTTTTCGTGGACGGCGACGAAGGGACGGAGACCTACAAGGAAGTTCCCACAGATGGCGATGGAGGGATGGCATCCCATAAGGAAATTCCCGTGGATGGCGACGAAGGGATGATGGCCCACAAGAAAGTTCCTACGGACGGTGACGGAGGGAGAACGACCCATAAGGAAGTTCCCGTGGATGACAACGAAGGGATGGTGACCGGCAAGGAAATTTCCACAACTCCCCTAAACTCAACGAAACCTTGGCAGTTCACTTAGGCATCATAGAAACATCTCAAATCCATAGGCAACTTGTCCCCAAAGTCAAAAAATGAATGAAAAAATGAAGCAAGCGGGAAGGGACCAAGTCAGCAGGAGCAAGGAAAAAGCGGAAAAAGGGAGGAAGGGCTTTGTTTCTATTCTCAAATTTGAATGCCTCGGGTTAAAATGAAGGGTAGGGAGCAACGATTATAGGCCAATTGTCATTAATGGCATGCATTGATTTCTTAATACGGTAGACCCGGGTTAGGTGAGATGCGGAAACCCACGTTCGCTTGGATGCTTGGTCAAGGCCCAGACGGAGAAACTAAGTGCGGATCTTGCCATGCAGGTGGAATTCAAGGGTCAGTCGCTGCTTGGCAGTGAAACAAAAGTGAAAACCCAAATGAGGTGACCTGTAGCTACGGGTCCACGGGGCCTAAGGGACATCAGGGCAACAAACAAAGGGAAACCCGTGGGGCATTTCCGCGAAACCAAAACACTTACTAAAAATCAGGTGGGTGAATCTGGTCAAGGGGAATTTGATCATTCTAAGGCATGTGACCCACTTGGACTCTAGGAAATGGGCACGCAAAGCAAGGCGAGATAAAAAAATGACCCAACAGGAGTAGGAATGAGCCATCGGGAGTGAAAAAGAGGGGGGTCTCTGCCTAAGGAAGGGCGTGTGTGCAAAAATTTCATGACAAATGGCAACTCGATGGGGAAATGTTCTAGATCATTTCAATGACAAAGTGAAATTACGAACCCAGAATATTTGGTTTCGATCCTCACGCTAGGACAAATGAACTAAACACTTGACCAAACGATCAAAACCACTAGCCAACCCAAGCTTTAGTATGTTGAAAATCCAAGTGTGTGCAATTGCGTTCATTCCCATCCTTAAGCCATTGCAGGAACCTAAGCTCCATCAAGTTAAGCTACTTAATTGATTCTAACTCCAAAAGCATATGTACATTGCCTCACTGCCAGTCAGGCATCCATAGCCTTGACGAGGTTGTCATTGTGATTCCCCCAAACATTGCTCTACTACCAGTCAGGCATCTATAGTCCCGGTAGAGTTGCCCGAATCCCCCTAAAAAGTTGAATTTCTTTCTTTTGATTTTCAATGTCTTACTTTTCTTTCTTTTTTTCTTTTCTTTTGATTTTTCTCTTTTCAATTCCTTGTGATTCAACCCGTGAGCAATGAATCTCACACTAAGGGTTGAGAATCATAGTGGTGTTGAAGCAGAATTTTAGATTTTTCACTTAACTAGACTTCACAAAAGGACCTACGGAGACCTCAGGATTCTTAAGGTGTGTGAGAGATAATATTTCAGAATACATTAGTATCAAACCAACCAATGACTTATCCCCTTCGAATCAAACATCCGGATCACTTTACACTAACAGAAGACCCTCACTGTCCACTTTAAAATCTTGATGAAAGTTTGTTGAAGAAATACACAGAACAACCCCTAGGAAATAAAATGATAGTTTTTGTGCACATGAACGTGTCTAGCTAAAAGTAGAGGGACCCCAAGCAAAGCAGCAGCAAAACAAAAGAAAAATGGAAGCAACATAAAGCAAAAACCTACACTAACCAAAGCAAGAAAACAAAAGAAAACGACAAAGAAACTACTCTAGAGAAAACAACCTACAACAAACCAACTAACCCAACGAAAGCAGGAAAGAGAGGTATATACATGGGACCTACACTACCCAAAACAAACTATGTACAAAAACATTTACAAAGAACGACGTTCAGGAAAGGAAAACTGACATTCATGCCCGTTGTATTTTGTAATGCATGCACAAGAAGTAGGGAATTTGTTATAGTTCTAAGCCATGCATATTTATGTTTATACTCAGAAAAAAGAAGTTTATTATTGCAGCATTGAAATTCAATCACATATTCAAGAAAAATCAACAATTGAGGTGATTAATTAATCCCATGGTTGATCCATAAACACATTTGTCTCTCTTCGATCCCATAATCAAAATGATAAACACAACTATAAGTATTAATAGGAGCAAAGAATGATATAACCTGGATATCGCCATGTAGAGGTGGCAGCGCGTGACAGTCGAGAGCAAGCACTGCATCATCGGTCATCGTATTGGAAGCCTCGGGTGGTGGCACGGGATTATGCATCATTTTTTATCCTAGGCTTGCATAGGGTTGGGAGAACGAGACAAAAAAACACCTCCTCCAAGCTACCAGTGAGATCTGCAACCTTCTTTGGCTACTCTTCGAGGAGGTACACTTCATCTTCCCGATCTTCCATAGTCCAGACCTCTAGTGGATTGTTTTCTTCAAGGGGCAGTATGCCATCCCATCTCCTTCCCCAAGTGTTGACCTTAATTTTACAATGTTCAATGTAATAAGAAGATGACATGGACAAATTTGTCCTATTTCAGCCTTCTAAATGCATAAGAGGATCAACAATGATCATGGTGGTAGGAATCCTAGTTGCATCTTGTAGTTGGCCAGGTCTGTCATACTTGTTGGAGGCCATCAAAACACCCTCGCCTTTGTCTTCTTTTTCTTGCAGTTCATGTATCTCACCATGATGTTCACTCATTTCCTCTTGTTCACTATCATTATAGATGGAGAAGGAGTTTCTCTACCAATCTGGGAGCTCTAACACTCCATCATTGAGAGGTTTAGGTGATATGTCCTTGTCACCACCTTCCTCTAAAATTTACTTGTTCTCAGTGTTGGCATACCTCCACAATACAACTCCCAACGAAAAGAAGTCATCAATGGATGGTACCTCATCAAAGGGGCCAAGATTTACTATGTGATTCACCTCCAATGATTCCCATAAAGCCTATCATCCATGGTGTATAAATTCTCTTCAAGAGGGAAAGGCTCTTGATGTCTGATGGATGACATTCCCATGTGTTCTGCTTCATCGTTTGAAGGCTCAAGACTATGTTGTTCCTTGTCTATTGTTGTCCCAACACTTTCTTGAGGACTACTTTCAGCTAATTTTTCACTTGGTTTCAACTCTTGATCTTCTAGTTCAATCCTTAAAGCAACTGCAAGAAGCAATGCACTTGGCTGCCCCACTTGTTCTTTAACTTGCTCGATGGCCTCTTGGCATAGCTCGCATGTGAACTATGAATGTGGAAAATCATGGAGCCTATACCAACCTAGCAGTAGCAACACCTCCAAATCCACTTAGTATCTCAGCTCAAACCAATCCCTAGTGAGTCTTGACACAAGCTCATTATATCTTTCCACCATTGGGTCTTCATCATCAATTGGGAAGGAAGTTTGATGGTAGACAGTTGTGCAGCATGTGGTTGTTCCCATTCCTCCAAATCCTCATTTTCAAATTCTTGATCATTGTCATTCATGAAGGAGAGGTCCTCTAATATTATTTCACTTATGCTTTCATCATCATTTTTTGTTGCCCCAAGGCTTTCAACTGCTTCTTCTCTTTGTTCTTCAACATCTATATTGGTTGTCCTAGCACATACTACTGCAAACTTTGTCATTTCATTTTCAACTACCAACGGTTCCTCTTCTTGTGTGGAGGACTTCCCCTTACCGATGAAGGAGAGGCTTTATAATTCCCTTATGAGTGAACTTTCACCAAAGCTTCTTGTTGTCCCAAGGAAATCAACTCCTTCCTCTTGACCTTCGGCCTTAGTGTCTATTGTCCCAACACTAACTTGTGTAAAATTTATTAGTTCAACTCTAATGTGTTTTTCTCCAGATGTTCACAACTCTCCTACCTCATGGGATGACTCCTCTTCATTGGGAGTTGGTTGTTCTAACTTTCCTAAACAACCCTTGACTTGAGTGATGATGTCTACACATGATGGACAAGTAAATTTTGAGTGAGGTGCATTGTGAAATCTACACCAACTAGACATCTTTACCTCCTCCAACCTTGGCCCATCCTTGTTGCCCAAGTGCTCTTGGATCAACTCCTTGAAGGCCTTGTCTACCATGCTAACCAATTCTTCCTCTGGTTCTAGCGGAGCTAAGGGTTGGTATATTTCCCAAAAGGGAGTTTCTCCTTGCAAGACTCTCTAAATTCTGCCCAAAAATGTTAGACACCCAAATTCATTGTGCATGTGACTGTCATGGATTCTACACCTATCTACCAATGCAAATTGTTGCAATGGTCTCCTCAATATTCTATTCAAATTTGCATGTAGCTGACTAATGTTGATTTTCAACTGTTGTTCCATCTCAACTCAACTCTTGCTTCCTTCAAAATTTTCTGATTTTAAATTTCCAACATCTAGTGAGATCTCCCTATCTCAGATTTTTAGTTGAAGGCTCTTTTCAACTTCCAATTTTCATATTTGTAGCCTCAATCTCTGTCATGCCCTCCTTCTAGTGCCAATTCTATTGATGGGTGTTTTTTCACCTTCTCAACATAGGCAACACACAAGTATGCTACCTCTCTTGAAAGGTAGAAATCTGCAAACAAGTTCCAAATTACTACCCCAAGGTCTCTCAGGTGTCAGGTCATGAAAATGCTTGGAAGCTCCCAGTTGGTTGATGTGTTTTGCTAGTAATCATAGGGTCGGCCTTTATGGTTAACAAAGCATGGGAAGTTGGGTCTGCAAATGGAGTTTCAAAGTGCTGGAAGTGAATAAATATTGGCTGCCCACTCAAAATAGCACGCTGAAACTCACCATGTTCATCAAATTTAGCATTGTTTTGATGCTTGGAATCCTACTCTAACCAAGAACTAAAAGAAATAGCAAAAGAGAAAGGGTTGAGAAAATTGTTATAAATCTAAGCTATGAATGAACAATAATCATGGAGGGTGCTATAGTAGATAGACTCCCAAAAACTGGATTTTGCTTGACCAAGAAATACCTACAGCTACACAAAATTAGTGCAATCTTCTAAGGACTGCAAATTTTCAAATTGTGCATTCACCTCATGAACATACAATTGAACTAGGTTGCAACAAATAAGTTAGCTCAAACTAGCTTTACAAAGTGATTCATCATCAACAAACCACAAAAAGCATGAGCTGGAAGTGCATCAAATATTGTAATAGCCAACACCATTAAAGTCATCCAAGAAACTACAAGCTAAAACTAACATGGAAGTAGAACCATGCATGCAAGATGAGAAAAACTCAAAGATAACACCCATAAAATCATGCAATGTTTTCTTTTATTGCTGCAAAATTCCCTTTACACCAGTTCTCCAACCATTTACAAATGAGGGGCAAGCCCCTATTTATAGTTTTCCAAAGCCCAAATGAATGGCTGGGATTAATTCACAATGTGTGGCTCAGATTCAATACAAGTTAGGGTTTCACCTACCCCCAATATTTCACAATTTAAAACAGGCTATTTTGTCTTCTTCCCTGTTCTATCTTGTAGCCTATTTTGTCTTCTAGTGACCCTAGCACTATAGTAGTTTTGTCCTGTAGTGATTTCCTTCTTTGATGTAGATAAAAACTCATAGGAAGAGGCCCTTTATCCGATATGTTTGCAACATTTCTTCATTGAATCTTGTTGTGGATTTGTGTCACTGAAGATCAGTTATGTTGCTCTTGATTCTAGTGGACAGCTCCAGACAATCATCATCATTTGGTGGAAAATAAAACAACTCCTTGTTCCTTTGAAGGTCACCCTTTGCAATTTTTTCATTAATTTCCTTGACATAGGCCTCCTTCTAATGTCAGCTCTATTCATGGGTGCTAGGAGGAGAGGCAAGCATAAAATGAGTGGTGACAGGAGCAATGTGCTTTTTCCTTGTTCAGCTTTCTCAATGGGCCTCCCCAACGAACCCGTGATAGGTTCCATAAATATCATATACACAAAGTGAAATAAGTGATTTCATAAACAAATCAAGGAAAATGTTAGTCAAATCCAGCAAACTCATTGTTAGATCCATCCATGCATCATTAAAATATCATAATATTCATATTTGGAGCTCATTTGGACCACAAACATAAATGCGAGTTCAGGGGTATGGGTGCCATAAGGCGAAAGGACGATGGACAACAAACGACAGAGAGTGGAAAAACTTCTACAGGGGTGGACCCGCAAGCGGCAGACAACGGGTGGACGATGGACGGTGGATGATGGAAAACCTTCGTAGGGGTAGACCCGCAAGTGGCGGACGACAGACGGAGGGACGACGACCTGCAAGGAAGTTCCTACAAACAGTGATGGAGGGATGATAGCCCACAAGGAAGTTCTCGCAGATGACAACAGAGGAATGATGACCCATAAGGAATTTCTCATGGATGGCGATGGAGGGATGACGGCCCGCAAGGAAGTTCTTGCGGACGGCGATGAAGGAATGACATCCCACAAGGAAGTTCACGTGGATGGCGACGGAGGGACAATGACCTGCAAGGAAGTTCTTATGGATGGCGATGGAGGGACAATGACCCGCAAGGAAGTTCTCGCAGACTACGACAAAGGGACAACGGCCAATCAAGGAAGTTCCCATAGACAGCGACGGACGGACAACGACCCACATAGAAATTCCTGCAACTTCAAAAAACTTAGTAAATTTGAGAATTTTCAATTTTAGCACTTGGGAAAAGGGGTAGAAAGAGTGCCAAGAGATATTTCCTTAAGATTTTACTCATTTTGAAAAATGCATAAATTTGGAATGCGGGAGCCGGAGGGTCCGCCGCCCTTTTAAAAATGGCAATGAGCACACGATGGCCCACAATGAAATTTCTGCAATTTCTAAACACATAAATTTTGATCTAAACCCCTTTAGGTATTTGAAGACACTTTATGGGCCCTAGATGATGAAATCTTGAAGTTTGCACTCTTTTTGGAAATACGAAGATTTGGAATGGGGAAGCCAGAGGGTCCACCGCCCTTTAAAAATGGAAATGAGCACACGACAACTAGCACACAATGGCCTGCAAGGGAGTTCCTACGGATGACAATGGAGTGATGGTGGCCCACAAGGAAGTTCCCATGGATGGCGACGGAGGGACAATGGCCCGCAAGGAACTTCCTATGGACGCCGACAAAGGGACAGTGGCCCACAAGGAAATTCCTGTGAATAGCGACGGAGGTACGACGGCCCACAAGTACGTTCCCACAGATGGCAACGGAGGGACGAGGACCCACAAGGAAGTTCTCGTTGACAGCAACCCGCAAGGAAATTTCTGCAACTTCCTAAAACTCAACAAAACCTTGGTAGTTCACTTAGGCATCATAGAAACATCTCAAATCCATAGGAAACTTGTCCCCAAAGTCAAAAAATGAAGGCAAAAGTGAAGAAAATGAGCAAGGACCAAGTTAGCAGGAGTAAAGAAAAAGCAGAAAAATGGGGGAAGGGCTTTTTAACTCTTCTCATATTTGAACGCCTCGGGTTAAAATGAAGGGTAGGGAGCAGTGTTTATAGGCCAATTTCCATTAATGGTGTGCATTGATTTCTTGGTATGACGGACCCGGGTTAGGTGAGATGTGAAAACCCACATTCGCTTGGATGCTTGGTCAAGGCCCAGATGGAGAAACTAAGTGTGGATCTCGCCATGCGGGTGGAAGTCAAGGATCGATTGTTGCTTGGTGGTGAAATAGAAGTAAAAAACCACATGAGGTGACCTGCAATTGTGGGTTTGCAAGGCCTTAGGGACATCAGGGCAACAAACGAAGGGAAACCCACAGGGGCATTTCCACGAAAGAAAAAGATAGTGAAAATAAAGTGGGTGAATCTGATCAAGGGGAATTTGATCATTATAAGGCTTGTGACCCACTTGGACTCTAGGAAAGGGGCACGTAAAGAAAGGCGAGAGAAAAAATGACCCAACAGGAGCAGGAACGAGCCATCGAGAGCGAAAAAGAGGGGGGTCCCTACCTAAGGCAAGGCATGTGTGCAAAACATGCACAATAGATCTAGATTTGATATGATAATTCCCACTTGTTGTTCATCGGGAAGTGGCCACTTGCTTTTACTAGCTCTTTGTCTCCATCGTTGCAAGAAATTGGCCAAAGATTCTCCTTTGTTTTGTTTGAGAGTATATAAATATTCTAAGCTTATGTCCATGCCAATATTGAAGGAGAAGTGATGTATGAATTTTTCAATTATTTCTTGTAAAGTTTTGCTACCTGGAGGAAATTGAGAAAACCAATCCATGGTAGGACCTATTAAACTTTGTGGGAAGAGGTGCACTACGTAAGAATCATTATAGGCCACCTCCATGCACATGACATTAACTTCTTTGATGTGGTCTATAGGATTTCCCCTCCCTTTGTATTTATTGAATTTGGGGATTTCAAAGCTAGGAGGGAACGATACCATTATGATGTTTCGATCAAATGGATAGGGACATAAAAACTGTGTATGAGGCTTCTTTTTCTTGCCCATCCGAAGGTCCTGCATTTCTTGTGAGAATGCCTTAAGTTGTGATGCTAGATCATCTTGCGGGTTTGGTGGAGGAGCATATGCTAGGAAGATGAATGAGTTTTGAATTGATAAGGTGTTGTATGGTGTATATGGCAGTGTAGGATAAGGTGATGATTGTGTGGGTGTACATGTTCCTAACGTGTTTGGATTGATGATGTTCTATTGAGGGTTATAGTAGGAACCTTGTTGTTGCGCAATCAATTTTTGTTGTTGGGCCACTAGGGCTGCTTGTTGTTGCGATTGTTGATGTTGTTGCGCTACTAAGGAGGCTTGTTGTGCTTGCTACTGTTGTTGCGCTACTAAGGTGGCTTGTTGTGCTTGATGTTGGTGTTGTGCTACTAAGGTGACTTGTTGTGCTTGTTGTTTTTGTTGTGTTGCTAAGGTTGCTTGATGTTGTTTTTGTGCTACCAAGGTTGCTTTATGTTGCTATAAATCCAAGGCATGTGCTTGCAATGTAGGATTGTTTGATTGTTAGGACATCTGTGATGGTTTTTGGGTGTTGATGTTTTGCACGGGTAGTGGATTAGTGATGAGAGGTTGGGGGTTCCCTTGGTTCAACATTCCTTGTAAGATAGTGTATTGGGGTGGAGGAATATAAATTTGAGGTCCCATTTGATTTTGCATGATGTGGGGGACCAAGGGGAAAGAGGATGTTGGTGCCATTTGGTATTGCGATGGTAATGACACACTAGTACCTTGAGTCCATTGATTAAAAAGGTTTCCTTGTCCCATGTCTTGAGGATTTCCTTGTGCTAGGGATGTAGACAAGGTATTACCCAGGTTGATGGGGTTTGTGACCAAGGGGTTGTTTTGAGATGGGTTGATAATGGATGGGATAGATGTGTGGATGGTGGATTAACTTGAGTATTTTGGGTAACCACAAGTTTTGATGTATCAATGGGGTTGTTGGAACCACTTGCTAAGGGTTGACTTGGTGTGAGAGTGTTAACTTTCCCTTGTTGTCCTACTTGAGGTACTTGGTTCACATTACCTTGCATAACGTTAGGCACACTTGGGGTATTTGTGATGATGGATGAAGATGGTTGCGTTTGAAATGTCGAGGTTGTTGTGGTGTCATGGAATGTAAGTGTTTTTCCAAATGTTGGTGTCCAACTTGTGTTTTGGGGAAGGTTGGTGGTTAATGGAATGGTCATTTTGTGAATGCCCAAAGTTGTGTTTGTTCCTAGACATGAAGTGAGACCAAGGTTGGTTCCTAGTATAGTTTCAAGACTAGATGTTAAGGGTTGACTTGGCATAAGGGATGGAGTTGGTTGAATCATAGATTGGGTTGACCCTTGTGTCAAATTATGTGCGAAAGAAGTTGGATGATTTTGTTTGTACTCAAGGATTTCTTCTTTAGTAAGTTGAAGTGGATTGTTTGTGACATCTTCTACCTCATATGGTCTCAATGGATCTCGGGGTTGCTATGAGGGGGTAGAATAACTCCTTGGATCAAATTCTTGTGAGTTTGGATCACTAGTGGTGGATGGGACTTTGGTTTCTTCCATGATTCTCTTATGTTGTGATCTTGTTGTAACCATAGATTTTGGGTTACCTATGGGAGAGTGATGTTGAGATTTATAATGTTTGAACTCTCTAGTTGACTCAAATTTTAGTAAAAGAGACACTCTAAGCCATTTTGGAGCAATGGTGATAATGGGGAGATGAAAAGGATGGATGATGCGGGGAGCGATCTTTGCAAATGTTTTGGGACAACACTTTTTTCTTAAAGGTTTTATTGTTTAATGTTTGGATAAAGAATGTTTATGAACTTGTGAATGTTTAGGGTAGATTTGTGACCTTCATGATAAACTAGTTCAAATATGATAACTAACTTAACTAAATTCATGGAAAAGGATTCCTTTCACATACAAAGTAGCTAAGTTAGGGTTTGGGCTGATAGATGTTTAAGTCCAAATAGTTGGTGTGTTCAAAAGTTTGCAAAGTTTGATGAAGTGAAGGATGAAATATGATGAAGCATGGATGCAATTTTTGACCCAAGTTTACCTAGAGTGAACCTTTGTTTTACAAGACCAAGGTGATGAGAAACATGCTATACCTCTAAGGTGATAATACTCCAAGAACTCAATTATTTTGGTAAAATACAACTCAAATGATTTTGGAAATAGGACCTAATGATTTTGGATAATGGAACCTAGACTCAATGTTTTGCAATGCTTTCCCTGTCTCAATTTGCTTGTTTTGGGGATTCAATGTTTGAACATACATCAATGTGGGGTATTCATTTGATTTAATCTTGGATTAATGAAGTTATTTTTACCACATACAATTGTATTACTTAAGTGCAAACTAAATTTCTATGTCAAAAGCAACATCTATTCCACAAAGTCCATTTTTGAAAAGGATGAAGTTAGGGGCATAGTTACCTAGGTTAACTTTGGGAAGTACGGATTGAGATGTAAACCAAAATATTTATAAGACTTTAAGAATAGATTCTTAGTACAAGCATTAATATCAAGGTTTTGTCAAAGGGTATCCATACTTAGACCAAAGGGTTTGAAATTTTGAAATGAGTTTGTTGATATTCATTTGCAATGTTTTGGAACCAAGAAAAGTATTAAACTAACTCACAAGAATTTACAATCCTAGGTTGAAATTTCCATACTTGTTGAGTCCCCAATCGGATTTCTCCAAAAACTAAGATAATGCGAACAGTTAGAGATTTGGCGACATTGGCTCCCCTCCATAGCACACACTTTTCGAGACCACCAAATCTCAAAATCCTGAAGATCCTAAGATCCTAAGGATTTTTTTGTTTCAACAATGAATAGTAAAAATTTGGGGCGGCTTTAGAACGACCGTTCTTTCACCAACAAGCATTAAGGATTTTTGGTAACTAAACAATTTGGTTCTTAGTAACAAATTGAGAACACCCAATCGTATACACACATGCTTTGTCACTTAAGGATCTTACTATTGTTCCTGTTCCACTAAGGCATGGTTCTAGGTGCAATATGTTATACAATCTAGGATAGAAGGTACTTTTTCACCATTTCCCAACCTTTAATATAGCCCACCAGTAAACATGATTGCAATAACTTGCCTATGATTTTCTCGTTTTGGGGTGTGTCTCATAGCAAGTCCTCTCTTAAGGGTGGCACAAATCATAAAGGTGTACTTAAGTATTTCTCTTCACCCAAGATTGCAAAAAGTGCAAGGGGATTGGATACATACACACAAACAATGAAGTACACTTGGAGTGTTTCTCTTCACCCAAGATCGCACGAAGCGCAAGGGGATTGGATACGCACTACAAATGTGTCACAACAAAGCAGCCACTCATTCATTTTAACTTCTAAAGCTAAGATGAATTATTTTTATGCACCAAATGAAATTTTAAATTGTCGTATTTAATTTTAAACCCAAAATAAGATGATGAAGTGAGGGTTCAATTTTAACCAACTTTGAAAATGAATTTTAAGCCCAATTGAAAGCTAATTGGTCCTAAGATTGTAAGTTTTAAAACCCAATGGAAATTTAGTGGTCCTAAAACATAAACCAAAGCAACATATGATGGGTTATAATTTCCCCACAAGTGTCAAAACAATATTAATATAACTAAAACTAAGAAAAATCAAAAATTAAAATTTTCAAATTTATTTGGTTTTTTCTATGTTGTAGTAAATTGCATTTTCAGAGGCCTTTGGAGCAGAATTTGGGGTTGAAACCTGTGTTGGTCCCTAAAAATGAGCATGTCATAGACACTCTTTTTCAGGGACTAATTAGTAATCTTAGGGAGCTTTCCAACGGTGCAAACGGATTCGAATTTCGAGCACTGAGTAGAAAGTTATGACCCCAACAAGTTGGGGTAAATAATTTCCTAGCTTTTTTCCCAAATTTGCAAAACTAGTTATTCTAAACAGAAAAAATGAGAAGTCAGCGACATGTTAGCATTTAGATAAATTAAAAAATTAAAGCACATGCTGAAAATCGATCATGATTTTTCTTACCAGAGATGGGCATTGTTGTTCACAATAGTGTCGCTATAAGTCATTTGGGCGTCGCTCTGGTGAATTTGGGCATCACTCTGTAGAGAAAACAGTGAGCACGATAGCATCGTTGTTTGATCGAGCATTGCCATTTACAGATTTTGATACCTCTAAAAAAGGATTAGTGTCACCATTTTTTAATCAACATTAGTGTATTTAATAGGAATTGTTGTTTTAGATTGAGATAATGTCACTATATATTGACATCCTGCAAAGTGTGTTGCTGAAATTGAGTTGGGCGTCACCCTATCCTACAAAAGTCAAAACAAATGGAATTTAAGATAGAAATTGATTAAATTTGATCGATTTTCCCTTTTTCTAGCACCATAATGTTGACCGAGGATATTAGTATGGGTCGATTACGCTTGATCCATTTTGAATCGAAGCATAATGAAGCCTCTAATACTCAATCTCAACAGGATCACTCAAATGAAAGTTAAACTAAACATTTATCAAAACTAAGTATTTTAAACTATGAAAGCATTCAAATGTCTACTCTAACCCATCTAAAACTTATCTTGTTGTGAGATTGGTGTCGTGTTGATGTGAAACGACGACCCTTTCCCAATCCCGTGGGTAAATGAGCTTGCCCGAATCAGTTTTATTGAAGAAAAATGATGGAACGGTTGTGAGATGTGCATGCAAACAGGGCGGAGGTAACTCACAACAACATGAAATGATGACTTTCAACCAAGAATACCCCTCTCACAATGGAGTCCCAATCTGTTAGACATCAACTCACCCTCAAGGCTTACAACCCTTCAATCTTGGAAATGAACACAAAACCTACACAAGACCCATACAGGGGTTCCTAAACCTCACACAATGGCAAATGACTGGCTTTCAAACAACTTTCAAAGACAGATCATTTAAATTCCTCATTTTCACCATTTACACTTAGCTTGTTCTTTTAGCAGTTAGGACCCGGTTTTAGGGATTTTTCACAAAAACTTCCGAAAAAACCTATCAAAAAAATTGTGGATTAAGATACCATTTTCCCTGTTACATAACATATATCAGAACTAGGGGTGACTCCTTTGGATCATTTAAATTCCTCATTTTCACCATTTGCACTTAGCTTGTTCTTTTAGCAGTTAGGACCCGATTTTAGGGATTTTTCACAAATACTTCCCAAAAAACCTATCAAAAAAATTATGGATTAAAATACCATTTTCCCTGTTACATAACATATATCAGAACCAAGGGTGACTCCTTTGGATCAATATTGATTTTCAATAGACTCACCTTGAGAAAGGCTACTCAATTAGTTCTATTTTACAAAGGAATTCACCTTTAAACTTGTCACCAACTCTCCAAAACTCAAAAAAGTCTTATAACAACCTCCAAAACTCAGGAATCTCCAACCATTAAGTCCCTACACACTCACCAAGACCCATTTCTCTTAAACCCTCACTTTTCATCATCTCCATTGGGGCTTATTGATTTACTCGTGCCCTAACCATCCTCGAGCCTACAACCAGTTCAACTCTTCATCATTTCATCTTCACATGCTCAAAAAAAATTTATATTAGGTTTCCCTCCTGTTTAACACACACTTCCTTTGTAAATCAACTCATTTTCACTCTTTTTTACCCTTTCCCATCTAGGGTTTCCACCTTCCTCGCACAACTGACCACTTCTATCCTCTCAAACCTTCAAGGCATGTCAAATGACATCTACCCACACCATTTTCCATAAATCCTATCAGGTTCTCAACCTTTTCATTCAAATCACCATCACTAGCCTTGCTCCAATGGCCTAAAACTCAACTTTTCAACAAGGCAGCATGGAGTTCTTTATCCAAATTCTTTTCTCAAACCTAATCCTCTATTCCTACACCTACCATTAATCTACTAGGCCATTTCCACCAAGAAACAGTAAACACAGAAAGGTGGAAAGGCCTTTTACAACATTTTAGGCCACAAACCCTTGCTTCCCTATTTTCAGACCGATTCAAGAAAATTTGCACTCAGATACTCCTATCTTGACTTTAAACCTCCAAACAATTCAAGGATGAAGATAAAACATAATACTATAGATCTCTATGCAAATTTGATGCTAGAACCTACTGTACGGACCGTACAGTGGCTGGAAATGAAGAAAAACTCAGAAAATTAGCTAAAAATGATATTCTTTATTGATTTTTCTCCCTCACAATGCTACAACCAACCTTGCTCGAGCCTTCAAGAGGCCATTTAAAAAAAATTCAATCTAAAACCAACTTCCCAACACCTAAAACTGACCACCAACTACCAAGCCCCTTTACATAGCTTAATTTTGCATTATTTTGACAATTTGTTAACAATAAGTACATCATTGTGCAATTTTTCATCTTTGAACCAACCTAACTCTAAGACCCTCCTAATTACATCAAAAGTTGTCTTATTGGACCTTATTTAACACAAAATGATTCATTCTACCACTAATTCCTAGACCAACCTTCAAATAGTGCATTTTTACAATTTCATGGTTTTGGGTGCTCTTGTACCACACCCGTATGTAAACATGATTTTAATCTAAATGAGCATGATGCAAGCTAATTAAAAATTATCTATGCTAAAATGATTCAGATATACAAATTCTAAGCTAATTATATATATATTCAAACCCTAGTTATCTTAATTAGCTAAATGGATCCATGGAAGCCATTAATGGAAGCTAAGATATTATGCAAATAATTTAAACTAAAAAGATGCTAAACATGTGCTAAATATGAGTGTGAGTGTGAGTGATTTAAATAGCATAGTTTTTCTTTGAAAGATGGATGATGGATCAATTTGTCTCCAAATAGTGAACTATTTATAGGAAAGCAAATGAGACATAAAGGGTTAAGATAAAAAAGGCTAATCAATGGTGAAGGATGGAGGAAGTTAGAGGCATGGATCATGGATTCTCATCAATGGGTGAGAATGCAAGATGAGATTTAATCAAGGGTTCTCATTCCTTCCAAACAAGCACACTTTTGACCTGTATATGACGTCAAAAGTTAACTTGCACAAGAGTTTTCAAGCTATCTTGCACATGAAGCTTTGTGAGAATATTCCCTTTCTTAAATGATTGGAGGAGAAATAATATTCTTTGGAATATTCATGGGTGAGGAAAAAATGATATTTTTCAAATTAAAACAAAGTTTAATTGTGCAAAATGGGAGGGAATATTCCATGGGAATATTCCCCTACAAGTGGGGGGAAATAGATTAATTAGATAATTGCTAATTTAAACAAGGTTTTAATCATGCAATTAGGGGAATTAGAAGAATAAAGTGATATTCATCAAATTAAATGATCTAATAAATGGGAAAAAGGTGAGTTGACATCTAATTAAATGACTTAGGGCTATTTAATTAAATGGGAAGACTTAGGGAATTAAATTAAATACTTTGATTTATTTAATTTAATGAGATGAAATGTCAGCATGAAAGGGGGGAATTAACTTGATTAAATGAACTAGGTTAATAGATGAAAATGATGCAATTAATTAAATAGCTAGGCTAATTTAATCAATTAAGCAAAAAGAGGATGGGTTTGAGAGGAAATGATATTAGTATACCTGATTCGATTGTATGATATCATTCAGGACATTTTTCAGTGTCTACATATGTAATTCAATTTTTGACATGCAACTAGTTATATACATGCAAATTGATTCTTGATGATATTTCTAAACATCATGCACTAATTAAAGTACATGCAAATGTATTAAATTCAATACCATTCAATATTTAATGTAAGTGTAATACTATTTTTATTTTCATGCAATAATGACTAATTTTTAATGTCTTACAATTTCAATCCATAAGAAGTCAATTTATAACACGTGATGCATATTTGTGTTAATATATGCATACCTATATATATATATATATATATATATATATATATATATATATATATATATATATATATATATATATATATATATATATATATATATTTGGTATGTATATATATGTACATATATAACTATAATTCTTCAAATTGGTATACATATTTGAAATAAAATAATGATACCATGTCAATAAAATGATAGTTTCATGTATCTTTAGATTCAACCACAATAGATTAAATCAATTTTTATTTTTACTACTATTTAAATTTGTAGATTTTATGGAATAAAATAGTTAGTTTATAATAATAGCTAAAAATTCTATATGTTTACTATTATGATTTACCCTTTTGTTAAGGTTTACTAATCTCATTCTACATACATACATACATTAAAATTGGAATTTGTAATTGTCATCGTTGCATCTAAACACTAAACACCAGTGTGCATGTCTTAGACACAACAATGAAGAATTTACATTGATTTAAAAATAATCAACATTCATATGGTTATCTTTACAACATGGTCGATTTAATGGTTGGAGTGCTACTAATAAGTCGTTATGGAGGTTACAAAGAACAACAAAGATAATGCCTAAAATCTTATTGTTTTAACAAGGTAAAGGTTGAGTATTTAAGCTTTAGAAAAAATAGATAACCCACAATATGACAATATTTTTCTAACTTCAAAGAGATAGTAGCCATTTAGGCTTAGACAATTGTGAATCAAGAAAATTATAATCATATAAATCATTTTATTGACTAGCTCAAGTAAGGATACCTTGGATGAATTAAGAGGTAAATAGTTGTAAAGAAATTAATACTATGGTTGATTTTAGTCAAATCTATTCACGCTGTGCCTATGGAATGGAGCTAAAATAATATTTACACACCCTCTAGATTTGTATAGAGCCTAATTCACAAGATTCAATGGTCGATCTTGGTTATTTCCCTTTAAAACCCATAAAAGCATCTCATAGAATCTATATTAATTTGAACATGATATCTCATTATTGAAATCATTCTACATCATCACTTAATTTGATTTATCCTTAAATGATAGAAAAAAATCCCCCTTCTAGTACACCATTATTTGATGTCTTCTCAATCAATGAGTCCTAGATTGAGTTCTTTAGAGTTTATTAGCATTTAAATTGATATCATCATGATCACAAATTTTCTTATAATTTAAATCTTGAGGAATAATTTAGAAAAGATGCTTGTGTATTAGATGATGCAATGATTTTTCAATGGACGCACCAATAATTCCCTCATCGGCTTGATATCTCAGACCACAATACTCTCCTTGTTGGAGATACTATTGATGTATCAATGAAATTGACTAATATTGAGAATGTTATCTGAATTTAAAAATTCTTAGACTATAATGAGCAACATGATAATTATACTCACTTACATAAATTCCCTTATCTCTTTGCTTAGTCATATTTAGATATGCCTATTATTAACCCTAAAGTAATAACACAATATTTTATTGCATTATAATGCTAAGCCCGTAATACAAAAGATTAAGAAAATTGATCCCAAGGTGTCATTGTTAATTAAGGATAATATTGAGAAGCTTCTACAAGAGACTTTATGCACCCTATTTACTATTCCCCTTGGGTACTGAATATTGTTGTTGTTGCTAAACCCAAAAATCGTATTCAAATGTGCACTATTTTTCATAATCTCAATAAAGATTCTTTAAAACATGATTTTCCTCTTCCTAAAAATGAAATGATCATTGCCTCTATTGTTAGACATTATTTAATCTCTTTTATAGATGGTTTGTTTGGATATAATTAAATTTTTATCAATCCTCAAGACCAATATATAACAAATTCAGTTACACCTTGGGGAATTTTTTTTGGGTGGTCATGCATTTAGGACTAAAGAACAGTGGTGAAACATAACATTGTGCTATGACACTAATCTTTCATGAATTTATTCACAACATCTTGGAGGAATATATCAATGACATCCTAACTTTTTCAATCTTTTGTTAGGATCATGTCAAAATCCTTTGTCCGATTTTTAACAAATTCATAAATATAACTTGCATTTGAATCCCTACAAATGTGTTTTTGGTGTCAATAGTAGCAAGTTATTGAGTTTCATTATTTCACATCATGGTATTGATATGGAAAGTTATTCATCTTGAGGTAGGTTCAATATATCTATCAATTTGTCTCATTAATAGTGGATTAGACTCTCCCATTCATTCAAATTTTTAAGAAAGATTATCATTTCAACTGGAATGAGGATCATCAAAAATATTTTAATGATATAAGATGATATTTAACTAACCATCTTGTATTACAACCAACCATCTCAAGATGACCTTTTTGTCTTTACACTTTTGCTTCTTCCAAGGCTCTTGCAATGTTATTAGCACAAAATTATGATGATGGTGAAGAATGTGCTATATATTATGTAAGTCACAATTTACTTGATTATGAAGTCTATTATATTATGATTGAAAACAAATTTCTAGCTATTGTATTTGTAACGCATAATTTACGACATTATCTTCTTAATTTCGAAACTCATGTTGTGGTAGAATTTCATCCATTAAAACATCTCTTTTATAAAACTGATATGTTAGGACATCTTAGTAAATGGGTGATGTTAAGGAAATTTGATCATAAGTTTTTCTCTCAAAAGGTAATTAAGGGTCAAGTTTTGACCAACCACTTAGTCGACGCTCCTTCACCACTTTCTCTTTTGAATCAAGAATCATTCCTCGATGATCACATTCTCCCATTGGATATTGATCAAATATGGTACTTGTTCTTTGATGGGTCTAGGGGTTGAACTAGATCTGGTGATGGAAATTCAAGCTTGTAGGAAACACTACCTATCTTCTGCATGATATGATATGGGCCATAATATTTTGGAGACAACCTTTTATTCTTTGACTATTGCTTCAGTGACATTTTCTTATAAGGCTACAATCTCAAGAAAACCCAATCCTCAACCTCAAAACTTATTTCACTAAGGTGTTGGTATGCCTGCTGCTTCATTCAATTTTGTGCCAAGGAGAGATTCTGTTTAAATCCTGAAATTACTTGTTATTGATGAATCATGTGGTCCTCCACAACATGAACTCTTGGTGACACCTTCAATGATGATGTGATAGAAGGAGGATGATGACAGGTTGTCATTAGGTCCTAGCACTTTAGTGAATAAACTCATCAACATATCAATCGGGCAGTGTCCAAGGACTATATGCAATAGAAGACATCTCACTTCTCTCTCTCAAGTTCCCTAAATGCTAATCAGCTAAATGAAAAGTTCTAATCTAAAGGGCCTATAATCTTGAATGCAATAAATTATCTACCTGGAAAGCAGGAAATGATTTAAACCAGAAAATAGAAAACTATGAATCTGAAAAGCATCACCACTAAACTAGAAAGCATGGAAATGATTAACCTAAAGAATGCATAAATTGTTGAAGAAGTAAAACATGTAAATAAATTAGGAAACATTTATCTAATGCAAAATATAACAATCTAACTGCTAACATGAAACGATTTTCAGAATCAGCTAAAGAAAGGTGCTTCGGACATTCAAATGTTAAGTTCAGAAACTATGGACTTAGCTATAGCCCACAGGCTTGACATTGAAAGCATAACATATACTCATGAAAATGGACTATAACTTCAACTGTTATCTACTAAAAGAAAATGCAGAATAAGAAATAGACTACATATCTATCTATCTAGAACCCTCAAGTGGCCAGCTCTCGGGTGTGTATAGCTACCTTAGATCACATGCACTGGAAATTCTCTAAGTTACTTTATTCCAAAGACTTTGTTCATATTACACAGTGATTCAAAGAGTAGTGGGAAAACTCATATTCATATGGTAGTTTTTACTCAAAAGACAGATTGGAAGCATAACGATAATTTTCTTCTCTATTCATCATTTGCAAAAGTTACATATTTATATGAAAAACGACAAAAAAAATCCTATTTTCTAGTCGATAGAGTCTTTTTAACAGATTACCAATAACAAAGGGACTTTAAAGCCCATGATATACAATATTAAAGAGGCTCGCATGAGCCATAAATTTTTTAAAACTGAAAAAATGACATAATTATAAAGACTCGGCCCAAAATGTGTGCTCTTGGAATTTCGGCGCCCGCTCGCTTGTTTTCAAAAGTATGAAGATCCATGTTCATTTCCCTTTTGACTGGAATGGTGATTGGAAGTGGAGTTGACCTACGAAATACTCAAAGACTAAACCATTAAACCAACATAAGTAAGCTTAATTTTCCTAGCTTCAAGAAGTAAAGTTTTCATGCTTATTCATAGAAAGAGAGCAATTATTTTTCCTAAAGGTAATCAATTGGCAAGGTAATTTGGACTAAAAGGTTTAGATTTGCATATTGAGACCATTATGTTAACGAGGTTATTTTTACCTCATCATTTCCTCCCCTTCCTAAGTCTGAGTAGGTCCTCCTGCTCTCTGGTGTGCCCCCTATCCATCATTCCTCCTATTCATTTCCTCATACTTGGCACTGAGCTCATACACATCATCTGCCTCTATGTCCAATGTCTCTGGGTTCCTTAAGAATCCCTGATGAAAAATGACTCTTTGTTTCCACCTGGAAAATTTGTCCTCACTTTGGTCCAAATTGGTATATACTGAAGGAGGTGGTGAAAGAAGCAAGGGGGGTTTGTACCTCATACCAATCCAGTTAATCTTTAATTCTTCAAGAATTTTGGCCAAAGCCACTGCTCTTCCGTAGGACCATCTAACATTAAGAGGTGAAATTATTTCCCTCTTCTTGAGATGAGTTGTATCAGACCATGATGTTTAAGGGGCCCCGTCCCAACTTTATACTTTTCCATCATAGAGGTGACTGAATGGCAGTGAAAAGCTGGTAAATTTACCCTAAGAGTAGGGTCCTCAATGTCATGGCATAAATGAGTCAACAAGCAGAAAGGGGGTCCCACAACTGTAGTCATTTTTCCCTCACAAGTGAAATATTTAATAATCTAGGCTGCAACAGACCTCTAGGGTTCTGGAAGAGACATTATATGGATTCCCTTATTCTTCCCCCTGGTGTTTATAGTCCTTATAGGTTGGGGTTCCCCTTCCATATGAAATAGTTCTATTAAATTTTGATAAGGAACATTGGAATTTTCATTCAAATTAATTCCTTTATTCTCGAGACAAGAAAGATGAGCAATGATTTTCGTACTTACCTGGAATTGTTTTCCATGCACCACGATCTTCCCATCTGCGAAATTATCGATGAATTCCTTCATAAGCTACTTTGTGTACCCTTCAAATTATTTCATTAAGTCTAGCCATCCAACTCTCTATAATAATGTTGCTATATTTCCCAATGCCAATAATGGTGTTGAAGAAGTTGGCTCAAACTTCTTTTTAGCACCTCCCATTTCCTTTATTTCTTGGCAAAATTTTGCAAAACTCTGGAATTCTTTCTTCACTGAATTGCATACGGAAAAAGAGTTATGTGTCGATATTCCCAATGGGGAAGGAAATAATTACCAGCTTTATTGTCACCTTACTACATAATTATGATGGCATTTCATGGGGAATTGCAACTATTGTCGTACTCTTAACAATCATGTAAAGGGCACAAGTTTCAAAATTACAAGGAGGACGGATCATGCCAATTAATTAACCTTTATTCAAGATAAGTATTAACCCTTTAAATAAATAAATTTTCACATACCTTAAGTCCTATCATTAGATCAAATGTAACTCACCTGTGCTGACGTAATAGTCATATGGTTGGCAAGGGTGGCGGCAGATAATAATGTCATGGATGGGATGGTTTAAGTGACGACATAAATTATTATGATAAAAAGGTGGCATAATAATCTTATTTATTATGGAAATATTTGGTATGATGTAGTGGAATAATTATAAGGGAGTAGATCTCGAAGCAACATTAAAGTATGGGCGTGCGTGGAACTTAGGAAAAATTAAAAAAAATGGAAAGACAAAATTTTATACCTAAAATCCGGAGCATTACCGAGAATATGCAATTAAAGTAGAGAAGAAGAGAGTTTTAGATCATCATAGAGAGATTTCATCGAAACATGCTGACCAAATTGAGGATTCTGGAGCATCGCTAAAAAGATGTTGTTGGTACATCAACCAAGATTTCTGGAGCATCGCTCAAAGATGTAGCCAGAGCAACAACCAAAATTTTTGGAGCATCGTCGAAAGATGCAACTGGAGCAGCAACAAATTTTTTTGGAGCATTCAAATAGAATTCCAGAGCATCCGAGCAACATTCTAGAGCATCACTGAAAAGATGTCACTAGAGGAAAGAACAACAAAATTCTGGAGCATCGCTGAAAAGATGCAGCCGAAATTAAGAAATAGTAGAATTCTAGAGCATCACTAAAAAGATGCAACCAAAATGAAGAAACAATAGAATTATGAAGCATCACTGAAAAGATGCAGCCAGAATGAAGAAAGTTGTGACATTTTGGCCTTGGCTTCTCGAAGCACCGTTGAGTGATGCGTCAGAATGTAGGATCGGAGTGATGAGAAGCACCAATCTATTGTGCAGATTCCAGAGCATTGCAACAACAATTTCAGGAGCATTACAACAACCGTTATGAAAAATTTTGGAGCATTGTAGCAAGGTACGTTGGAATTGTGTTTGGAAAAAGGTGAAGTCATACAAAATAGAGACAAAATTTTATTCAAGTCCAAATGTCAAAATTGATGAAGAAATCAAAGAAACGTTCAGAAATGGATTTTTTTTAATTTATTTATTTATTTATTTATTGGGTTGAAAAAACTATGTTGACCTTGCCACAACAGAGTCAATGCAGTGGATTTCTCCCTGCGTTTCCACCATTTTTGTAAACTCTTCCTTATTAACATGTTTATGATAGAGACATAATCGGTGCCCATTAACTAGGAGAGTTCGAGTATCGCCATCAATAGTTTTTAGCTGGACTGAACCGTTAGCAAACACTTCTAAAATTTTGTATGGTCCAAGCCAGTGTGTCTTGAGTTTCCCTTGATGATCCTTGTATCTGGAATCGAACAGTAATTCCCAATCCTCGATATGGAATTCTTTCTTTGTGATGTGTTTATCATGCCATACCTTGCGTTGTTGTTGGATCAATTCAGTTTGATGGACGACGTCCAAGCGTAGTTTGTCTAGTTCACTAAGCTGTAAGACTCTCTCAATTTGGGCATACCCAATTCCATGGTTGTCCTAAGGGTTTCAAGTTTGAATTCAATGGGTAAGAGGGGTTTCTTCCCAAAAATTAACTCATAGGGGCTATAGCCAGTGGTTGATTTCCAAGTCGTGTTGTAGGCCCAGAAAGCTTCTGGTAGTTTCCTAGCCTAGTCTTTCCTTCCCGAGGAAACCGTTTTCGTCAAAATATTTTCCAGCTCCCTATTAGTGACCTCAACTTGACCATTTGCTTGCAGGTGGTAGGGTGAGGACTTCTTGTGACTTAATTGGAAGTGATCTATGAATTCCAACAACACTTTGGACATGAATTGGAGGCCTTGGTCCGTGACAATTGTCCTCAGAGCTCTGAACTTGAGGAAAATTCTATTGTAGCGAAAATCAACTACCTGTTCCTCCCTGGAAATACGTAGGGCTTGCACTTCTACCCATTTAGTTAGGTAGTCGATATAGAGCATAATATACTATTTTCCTTGTGAAGGAGGGTCTATTGGCCCGATAAAGTCCAATCCCCATTTTTTGAATGGTTCAAGGACTACCTGAGGTTGTAGAGGCATTTCATTAGAAGTAGTTGGCCTATCTACTCTTTGGCATTCATCACATCGACGAACATATTTCTTGATATCCTTGTGCATTGAGGGCTAGTAGTATCCTGCTCCTGAGTAAGTGCACCAAGATGGTTCCCAAAAAGGGGGCTTAAGTGGCCACTTTTTTCAGAAATCAAGAAATACTGACCTTGGACGTGAAATTGAGGATAGCTACACTCAAAATTTTGAGATGGAACAAAAACAAGGATCGAAGTGCTCTGAGTCTACTTTCTAAACTACTAATTTATTTTGAAAATGGTTGAGATTAAGGGGTTCAAAAGAGGGATGTATAGAAATTGTTTTTTTTTTTGTCAAAAAAACATAACATAGCAACTCTTGTACGACCCTAGCATGGTGAACTTTTTTGTAGTATTTTTAAAATCGCCATGGTCAGAAATTAGCTAACAATATCTAGTTGATGCGTGATTTTTCTGATAATTTTGTGAATGAATATTTGATTT
>VDFB02182732.1:0-23311 GCA_007258455.2 Sequoia sempervirens | reverse complement strand
TTAAACTCTTAACCCTTAAATCCTCTACCCTCTACCCTTGGCCCTTCCCCCCTCTATCTCTCTCCCACTCCCTTCCTCTCTCTCTCCCCAGGTATCTCTCTCTATCACTCACTCCCTCTATCTCTCGACCCTCTACCCTTAACCGTCTACCCTATAAATCTTTAAAAAAACCAACTTTATTATAACACGAGTGCGTTATGAATAAGTAGAGACATGGCCATTTAGAAAGAAATAACGCACTCACATTATAATGTGAGTGGTGCCATCGCACAATATTCTGTGATGTCAGCCCACATTCTACATATTCTCCTAGTTTTGTATGTGCTCCTACAAAAAGCAGCTTTTTGATGTTGTGAAGTGTGCATGCATGTTTTTCACATTCCACCACATTTTTCATGATCTTTCTACCACCTTTGCATGAAATAGCAAAGTTTTCACATTGAAAGACATATAATATCAATTCAAGTTTGAATTACAATGATAACTGATATACGCTTGAAGTTTGAGGGGAACAAGCTTTTGAAGAAGCCAAATTTTGAGGAGTTTGAGGAGAAGAAGCAAAGGCTACATAATTGCAGGTAGAACCGCCTCCATTGAAACTTTGGTTTTTAGGTATGTGAAGTCTTTTGTACATTTTCTTCATTCTATTATGGCTTGCTTTCATTTTTTTGTTGTTTTGTTTATTCCATGTTGATCAAATTGTTTGTTTGTCATATTACAACCTTAGGTTGTCAATGGACATTTTAAATTACACAATTCTATACACTTTCCTATTACATTTTTAAACCACATCTCTTTGAGGCATTTTGTTAAATTAAACAATTGACTTTCTTTGTGTATGCTTCCAAAGCTTTCATTGAGGTATTTTGTCAAACAGTTATACAAACCAGTTGATTGCCTTGTCTATGCTACCAAATTTTCCATACATGTCTCTAAAAAATTGGAATATACTCCTAATGCAATAGGGGGAGGTCTGCAACATACAAACACACAACTCCAATCTACAAACAAATTTACAATTTACAATTTCATCAGGACCTCTTCGTTCAAAAAAATCACATTGTTTAGGTTGTAGCATATCAAAGTCACTCAATCGAGTATAATTCCCCACACAGCCTTCTCACTTCTCAGTAGACCCCCAAATCCAAAAATAGTCTAGGCGTTGAGTAGAGCACCAAATCCTCAAAATAAATTCATTGAACCCTTTATTCGGGCTTGTATGATGTTTTTATACATTTTCAAGTCAGGAGTCCCAACTTCCTTCAACGCCCAGAACCAACCTTGAACCACCAAGCCTTCATTAAGCCTAAAAGTACTAGTATTAGCAATGGTTTTCTTAATAAGCTTCATTATGAAAATTTGTTGTTCTACAGACCTAGGACCATTTAGACACCTTTATTTTAACTAGTAAAGAGCCTTTCAACATATCCAACAATCACCAATGCTTGTTTTGTACCAAACTACACAAATTATCAAGTTTTCTACACTTTTAAGGGCCCAAATTAGCCCACTTTTAGATAGGTACCACCTTCAAAACTTGTCCAAACCTCCTCAAACCTTGGGGCGGCACTTTATATCTATCAAAACTTTAAATTATAGCATTAGATTGCAGAGATTCAATCATTTACCACCCAAACCATAAAACCCTCTCCCTCGGCTTAGAAACCGTATGTTTTATTGAAAGTAGCACTTTCCAAACACTCCAAAACTTGAAAAATATTGAAACAAGCCTAATATACCCTGCTCATGCTCAATCTAACATAAAATAACGCTGCCCAACTCATAAACTCAATTTCAGTCACCAAAAGCTCATTTTTGTTAAGGAAAACTAACATTTGAAAGAGGTGACCGTTGGTCTCCCTCTTTAATAGACTTTTACAACCCTTCACTATTAGTTAATTTGACTTGACTTAGCACTTTTTGCAGAGGTAAAATTATTCGTCATGTTGAAGAAATGAACTGTTAAAAGGAAAAAACTAATAGATGATCAGCTCCAAGTCTTTAGAGATAAAGAGAAAAAATGGATAAGGGAATATCATGAAAAGCAGAAATTGGGAACGATTGACAAAAACAAACCAATTGAAGAGGAACCTCATCCATCAAAAAGAGAAAAGAAATTGGCAGCACAAAGGGCACAAATTCGAAAGAGTCGTGCTAGGGGAGATGGAGATACCGTAGTTGGAGACACACCCTCTACCGCAAGTGAATACAAAGGGACACCATTAAGCACAAGTGAATATGGAGGGACACCATCTACCACAAGTGAGTATGGTTGGACACCATCCACCACATCTGAAGGTGAGAGTACATCATCACTCAGATTTGATGAACAAGGTATGCCATCATCCCCACGTGAACCTCAAGGTATGTATTCTATCCCACCCTCGGTCGAAGGTACACAATCTAGCCCACCTCAATTAAATATTGATGAAATTGCTAATGTTGAGATGTATCTACCTAAGAGAACACCACCTAGAATTTTGCGTAGAAAGCCAAAAAATTTGATTAATATTGATGAGGATATTTTGTAGCACATGGAAGGTAAGATTCCAGAACGCACTTGTAGAAGATATGCTGATAAGATTTGGCAAATGTTCTTTGAAAGGATAAATGAGACTGGAAGATGTCAACTATTTGTTCAAATGATGTGGGGTTTAAAGTACAGAAACATCATGAATACTCTTGGGTTGAGAACATCGAATGCATCAAGTGAAAACACTATTGTGAAGAATCTAATGGATGCTTATGAGAGTGTGGGTCAAACCTCACACTCAAAGGATAGTAATGTCACCCGACGTGTCATTACATCGAGTTTGGTAAGATATCAAACAAATAGATCTCATCTCATTAAAAAGACAAGCGAACAAATGGGAATTAGTAGAAAAAAATTATCAAAAGCCATTCAAAGGCGGCAAAGAATTGAGGGAACTGATTCAAATGAATTATGGGAATTCTCGGGAAGACTGCCACATAAAGATAAAAAAATTGTTGAAGCATTAAGAACACTAATTGAAGATTATTGGAAAAATAATACAAGGCCATCTATGAATCAAAGGGATGTTGTAAGAAGGAGAATCGGTAGTTGGAACCATGAGACACATCCAAAGCATTTTTTGAATACGACTCAAACCCAATTTTTTCATAAATTTCAAAAAACTTATCCTCAAATTAGTATTTCTCAAAGATTTTTTGAAATGCTTAAACCTTTTTATGTCAAGATAAATAACACACGCACTACTTGTTGTTGTAGACTACATATTGAATTCGCTAACCATTATGATGTTTATCATTCTATATGTTAAGATTTGCATACTAACGATGTTTTGCAGGATCGTGGCATAGAAGCCCCACCAAAATCTTCAAGAGAGTTCTTATCAAAAAATTTATGTCAAATAGAGGATGGCCAAATATTCTACAGGACAACATGCTTGGATGGTTCATGCGAGCATTGCGGTGGCTTGCAACAAATGCCAACATGTCAACATATGGAAAGCACAGATGAGGTGGGACAAACCATTAGATTTCGGGAAGTATAAAATAGTGGCATATGCTACAAAATATGGGTCTCAAGTAAAAAGGTTTGATTTTGTTATTGAGAAGATTCCAGTGTATCAGTTTATGTCCATGTTTCGTGAGAATCTAGTGTATGAGTATGCAAGGCATACCCATAGAGCCTGATGGTTGGACATACAATTCAAGCTATGCAAGGACACCTTTCCAGTTGGAAGCATAGTATCAGTGGTTGAATTTGTAGAGAACTACACTCTATAGCCATAGTGTGAGGTGCAGTCATAGTATTACAACTCCACAAAGGTTTCGATATTTGTGCACATGGCATTCATTCATGCAATTGATAGTGTAGAGGACCAAAGGAAGGTATTGATGGAGTATCACTTTTATATTAGTGATGATCGCACAAATTCTCCAGAGTTCGTGCAAGGTTGCTTCCAGATGTTCTATAGTGATTTGGCTTGGAGGGGCATAGCATATGGTCGGCATATAGTATGGCCAGATAACTATGTAGCACAGTTCAAGAACGCATGATGTTCTACTGGTTGTGCAGGATGCATCTCACTACAAGTGTTCAACATATGTGGAAATTTTTTGAGGTCGGGCATGGAAAGGGGGAGCATGATGGTGTAGGAGCATGCATGAAAAGAGAATTAGCGCGAGAAGAGTTAAAGTAGAAAGACAGTGCAAAGTTGACAGATGCAAGTTCAATTGTCGAGTGGTGTAATGCTTCGATGGGTCCAGGTAATGAAGGTACGTCTTTAGTTCATAGATTTTTTTGGTTGATGGATGATACTAACATTGCACCATATGAGGATTGTTGTACACTAACAAGATCGAGTGAGCTACACTCTTTCCTTAGCTCAAATGCAGTTCATGGAGTATCGATACACGTAAGATGGCATGCTTTTATTCTTCATGGACAATGCAAGCCTGGAGTGATTGTGAGTCAGGGGAGTGGGTTGAAAAATGGTTGACAAGTTATCTTAGCCCACTTCACACATATCACCCTCTGACGACATTGGAACTAACACAGATGGACTCATCGGTCGACTTTGACCATGTATCAGATCTAGTTCAACCAAGTAATATATCTACTTGCTTAGTTTTTGAAATTCCATATTGTTATCTTACTTTGTACTGTATTTGTAATGTTGACTAATTTCAAGTGATTTTATGCACATATCAATGTAGGGCATGTTTATGCAGTTATTATAGATGAAGAAAATGAAGAGGGAACAAACTATTACTTGTGTCATTGTGCTGAGGCCAAAAAGAAATTGGAAGCCCAATTATAGATGGAGAAAACATCAAATACCCTACAGGCTCAGTTGTTGCTACTGGAACATGGCTTAGAAGGTACCCACATAAGAGTGTTAAAAATTGGTTGTTTGAGGACTTTAACACACATCGCAAGATTCTTCATTACTCGAACCTTGTTGTGGCATCCAATGTTTGTTAGAGAAAATATGGGGGTAGACCTTTGAACAAGACCTTGTGGAAGATCTGTGAGTCTGACCATGAGGCAATACTTGACACAATAAAGAGTAGAGTAGATTCGGATGGTTCATTGGATTAATTTGTAAGTATATGCACAATGGTTCTTATTAATTTATACTTGTATCCACGTTAATTTGTTTGATGCCAATGCTATCATGTCTTATTTTACTTTGTGTATCTGTAAGTAACCCGGTAAACATTGAATGGTGTCCCCTTGCAGAAAATGTAGATTTATGAGCCATCCAAGAGAATCTTAGGCATAAAAGCAATGCAACATCCCTATTTTGATGATCTTGATAAATCTCAATTATGATTTTCAGCCATTACAAAAGTGTGTGTGAAGCTTGGTGAGGGAATTTCAAGTTATTCATTCGAAGTTAACCTTATCCTGAGCACCTATGATGTAGACATTATAGGAGCATCTCAAATTTCAAAATATTCTAGATTCATGAGAGGTGTTGTGTGCAATAGGTATCTTGGAACTTGCAGTGAAGATGTATGAGCAGGAGTGACTAAGTTGAGAGACTGCCATGCCTATTTGTAAGTGCCTTCCATCTATTTTCATTTCATTTCCATTTTGGACATGAGCTGTTTATTTTTATTCTTTTACTTTGCCTATCTGTAACTAAACTAGTAAAAATTGATTGGTCTCTCCTTGCAGAAAATGCTGATTTTGGAGCCATCAAAGAGAATCTCAGCCAAAAAAGCAATGCAACATCCTTATTTTGATTATCTTGACAAATCTCAATTTTGATTTCAAGCCATTATAAAAGAGTGTGTGCAGCTTTGTGAGGGAATCTCAAGTTTCTCATTTGAAGTTAAGCTCTAAATGAGAACCTATGATGTAGACATTATAAGAGAATCTCGAATGTATGAGTGACATTGTAAAATATCTGTGAGAACAGAGTACCTAAGGCATTGTAATGAGATTTACTTGCAATGACATTTACTGAAATAATGAAATTTGGTATAGGGGCACCAAGGTTATTGAGCAAATTTGGTTCACAAAAATCTTTTAAGTTAGTTTTTTGTTTTGAGTTTTGTCAATTGAATAAGGTCATAACACATCCACAATTGATTTATAATGTAATAAGTCATGTTTGTTACAAAAAGAATAGTTAGGCATGATTCGAAAGATGTAGAATCATTTGTAAAGGCTATATAAAGCCTCTTGAAGGCTATTTAAGTTAATATTTGAATTTGTAGCCTTTTGAAGGAAAATATTTGAATATGGTTGTAAATGTACTATTAGTGAGATTGAGATTGTTAACCTTCAGAGAGTAACAATATTTATGTTGATGAAATTTCCTTTAGATGCAAGGATTCAAAGCACATCAACCATGTGGTACAAATGATTAAATCCCAGAGACGATCTATAGCAACGAAAGAGTCTGAAAAGGAAGAGAGAGCTACATTGGTGACTCAGGAGAAATTTTAGTGATGTAGAGTCAAGGTGGAGAAGACTCAAACAAATCATATTTCAGTAAATCAACAACCTTTGTTATTTCATTTGGCCATCTTGGAACAACTACCAACAAAAAGGCTTCCAAACTCAAAAATTTGGCTTAAATTCTAGAGAATTCCTCTCAAGGACCATCTCATAATCAATATAGAATCTACTCAAACCCCCAACACCATTCCCAAGCCAAACATACAAGGTTTCTTTGCAATTTCTTGGAGATCCTTCAAACTGCCCTACAAAAAGGCTACAAAATTAGCCCTATTTTACAAACAAACTGCTCTTTAAACTTCTTCTAACCCCACAAGCTCTTGGATAGTCATCAAATAGGTCACAAAACTCCCAATTCCACAAGTTTTAGAAAAGCACTCAACCTCTAAGCCATAATTTCTTTAAACCCTCAATTTCCTAACAAATACCTAGGGTTTTTAGCATCTCACAACTCCAAGGCCTTCCAAACCTCACCAAAGCATCAAACAATTTTTTTAGGGTCTGAAAACACATAATAAACCTTCACCTGGCCTTTAGACTCAGTAGATCTCAAAAACATCACGTTGGTTCCTCCATTTTAAGCCAAAATCTCACATTCTCAGCCTAAAACAACATCACTAGCCCCATAAACGCCTTACCATTATTAAAAGAGTTAAGGAAACTTGAAAAAAAAACATTTTAAACCTTTCCTCTGAGTCACAATTCACCATAGTACGAGGAAGGGCTCCATCACAAAAAATTAAAGTAAACTTAGACCCTGTTGGTCTGTATATGCTGAATAAAGAAAAATGGATTTTCCTTTCACTAAAACAACCAAAGATGTATCAAAAAATATTGAAATATAGGTTAAGACCTGCCACCATAATTTTTCATGAATTTCTATTCATAAGAGGCCTGTACTAGGCCATACACAGAGAAAAGAAACTGAAAAACTGAGAAAAATGTTGAAATTCCACAGTTTTAGGCATTGTGAAGAGCACCAATCTTAAAAAAAACTATTGATTGAACCCCCATTCAGGCTTGAATGATGTTTTTAATAAATTTAAAATAAGAATCATCTCCCTTCAATTCCCATAACTACCTTTGAACCACCAAACCCTTATTAAGCCTACAAATACTAGTATTTAACAATGGTTTTGCTTAATAAGCTTTATCATGCAAATTTATTATTCTAAAGGCCTAGGACCACTTAGACACCCTTATAACATGACTTTTAGACTCCTTCTCTACAATCCAACCTAATTTTTACATAATTTTCCTTTATGGCAATATCAACAATTATTTAATTCAAGAGTGCTTTTGCACATTTGTCCACCCTAACCTACTAATTCCCCAAAGTACATAAAAGATTGGTCTATTAGACCTTATTCAAGACAAAAAGACCTCAACATACTAACATTTACCAACGGTCCTCCTAATTTACCATCAAAAAATCACAAATTGAGGGTGAGGTGTGGGTGCTCCTGCACCATTCAGCTTTTAAAACAAAGTCAATTAGGCTGGCAAATCTGGATCGGGCTAGCATTTGGTGGAAGAGGAAGAAAGATGACTGGAACTCTAGAGGCCCACCATACTAGATTTTGGTATTGAACCATGAGAGTAGAAGAGATAGTTGATATCATGTATCAAAACATTAAGCATGCATTCTTCCAACCAACAGAGAAGGAGATGATTACTTTGCTTCATTTTCATTTGCATAAGCATATCAAGGCATGGGAACCAAGAAGACCAAGGATGTCCAGTTTTATGTGGAGGTAATGGATGTGGTCCAAATTTTAGGAGGGTCAAGAAGGTCAATGTATGATCTTGATGAAATTGAGGAAGAACAACAAGAGAGGGACAAGAAAAATAAAATCAATACAGAGTTTCAAGGATTTTTCAAGCGAGTAAGAGAGCTATGGGAGCAGCCTCATCTAAAATATTTTGAACTAGACTTTGATATGTACCATTTAGAGAGCTTGGTTTTCATGGAGTTCCTTTCAAAGCCTCTGCTTTTATTGTTCTTATGGTAAACTGTTTGGTAGAGTTGGTCGAATTACCTTTCTTAGTAATCGCTATTAGTGAGATTGAGATTGTTCACCTTGAGAGAGTAGGACTTGGGCAAAAGGAATTTGATATGGTTATTTCTTTCAAATACTTCAAGCGGGATGTACTCTGCATTGACACAATCCCTCAATCTTCACTTGATAGCATCAAGGAATGGTTGAACTCCATGGTTATAAAGTATTATGAAAGCAGAATGAACTTGTACTAGCAACCAATTTTGAAGACTATTACTAATGATATTCAACCATGAGAGCAGAAGAGAGAGTTGATATCATGTATCAGAACATTAAGCATGCATTCTTCTAGCCAGCGAAGAAGGAGGTGATTACTTTGCTTCATTTTTATTTGCATAACCATATCAAGGCGTGGGAACCAAGAAGACCAAGGATGTTGAGTTTTATGTGGAGGTAATGGATGTGGTCCAAAATTTAAGAGGGGAAAGAAGGTAAATGTATGATTGTTAACCTTGAGAGAGTATTTATGTTGAGGAAATTTCCTTTAGATGCAAGGATTCAAAGCACATCAACCACATGTGGTACAAATGATTAAATCCCAGAGACAATCTATAGCAATGAAAGAGTCTGAAAAGGAATACATAGCAACACTGGTGACTCAAGAGAAACTTTAGCTTTCAAAAACAAAGCCAATTAGGTTGGAAGACGTGTGGATCGGGCCAACATTTGGTGGAAGAGGAAGATAGATGACTGGAACTCTGGAGGCCCACCATACTAGATTTTGGTATTCAACAATGAGAGTAGATGAGAGAGCTGATATCATGTATCAAAACATTAAGCATGCATTCTTCTAGCCAGCAGAGAAGGAGATGATTACTTTGCTTCATTTTCAATTGCATAACCATATCAAGGCATAGGAACCAAGAAGACCAAGGATGCCAAGTTTTATTTGGAGGTAATGGATGTGGTCCAAACTTTAGGAGGGACAAGAAGGTCAATGTATGATTGGTGCAAGAGCACCATTTAATAGGTTTTGTTCATCAAGGCAACTAAGGAGTAGAATATCATCAATTTACTAAAACCGGCTCGAACTTGTACATTTGAAGGTTTTGAGTCAATAAAAATGGCTTTTTGACCCATTCCTCTTTTTGTAGCCTCTATAACTTGAGGAATGGGTCTGCACTAACATTATTAAGGTGTGGGAATATGTGTTAGTGTTGGGGAGGTCTGAAAGTGAGATGGGTGTGAAACCCATGTGTAAAAGTGAGTTTTCTTTTTTTTTAAATGGTGGTTTTGAAGAGTCAAATTGTGTTTTTGTGTAGGGAAGCATTATTTTATGATTTTTTGAGCTTTTGTAGGGTATCAAAACTTGTTTGAGTAATTTTTAGGTTGTGGTTAGCTTTGGAAGTATCATTTTCAATAAACCCCTAGGGTTTAGGCTACAATAGAAGTTTTTGTGGTTTACCCATTGTACAGTGGTATAACTAAGATCTGATTGTGTATTTTGAAGTTTTGACACCTTAGAATTGCTGCCACAATATTTGGTAAGGTTTGGATAAGTTTAGAGTATAGACCCTTTGTTCAACTAGATCAATCCCTTAAGGGTCCAAAGGGAAAAATGGCTGCAAACTTCAGCATGAGATTACTCGGACACTATGATTCTTAGAAACTTCTCATCTGATTCTATGGGATCACATTGGGCCCCTCTACAATAACCTCTCTCAGTTTTCATTATCTCAGAGTGGTTTTCCCGTGGTGTCCAGTTTTCAGTTGATGGAAAAAGTGTCAAATGGAAGCAATGGAAAGTTGCAAGGTGGTGCAACTTTCATTCTACAATTCGTGTGACCAAACTGACTATTCCAACACATCTGAATAGGCATGTTTACGCTAGGCATGGTCCTCTTTTACACCCAAATACACAGAATCACTCCGAGCTACGTTCAACCGGATCGATCCCTGAAGGGTCCAAAGGAAAAAATGGCTGCAAACTTCAGCATGAGGTTACTCAGACACCGTGATTCTTAGAAACTTCTCATCTGATCCTATGGTATCATGTTGGGCCCCTTTACAATAACCTCTCTTGGTTTTCATTATCTCAAAGTGGTTTTCCCATGGTGTCCAGTTTTCAGTTGATGGAAAAAGTGTCAAATGGAAGCAATGGAAAGTTGCAAGGTGGTGCAACTTTTGTTCTGCAACTTGTGTGACCAAATGGATTGTTCCAACGTATCTGAATAGGAATATTTACGCTAGGAATGGTCCTCTTTCACACCTAAACACGTGAAATCACTTTGAGCTATGTTCAACCGGATCGATCCCTTAAGGGTCCTATTGTGACCTTTTCACACATCACCCCATTTAAAATGGGGACCCCCTGATTTTTTCTTCGTTCCTCATCTTTTTGCTTTGGTTTTGTCTCTCTCTCTCTCTCTATCTCTTTCTACTATCTTCCTTTCCGGGGATGTGCCTGTCTTTGAGCTTAAACTTGAAAATTTGGCTAAGTCTAAGAAATAGGGTTTTGAATCTTTTGGCCAGTTTGAAGTCAAATGGAGTGAGTGAATTGAAATTTGAGCTTGGCACTGTAGTTAGCAAGCTTCCAGCAGATCCCCAACAAAATTTCATTCAGTTCTAACAACTTACTATTTTTAGTAAGTACCCAATTTGGGACGTTTTCTCAGCACTTTTGAAATTCTAATTGTTACATTGCATCCAGGACACCCTGAGCTATCTTCCATAAAATTTTGAATTGAATCTGACACCTTGCTATTTTTAGCAGTCCAGGCTTTAGGAGCCAATTTTAGGGTTTGCATGCGAAGTTTTTCAATGCATGTCTAGAGAATATTTTTGGGTTTTCCAAGACCTACGCAATGGTATAACATGCAAGATGAGATGATAACTTTCAACAGTCTTCACTTCATAGGCTATTTTTAGGGTTTGCATGTTGGAATCCTCAATGCATGTCTGGATATTCTTTGTGGGTTTTTCAAAATCTTTGCGGTGATGTAACATGCAAACAAAGTTGGTCACTTTTTCGGGGACTTACTATTTTTAGCAGATTCACTCTAGCAGCCCCCCCCCCCCCAACACTTCAGTATCACAAACAGACTGACATGCAATAGAAATGGGGTCAAACATAGATCATTTTATTGACATGCAAGTCATATTAGGGTTTCTAGCTTCGAGACCCAAAATGAGGGGTCAAATGCCAGAATCTCCGAAAACTGGTGTATCCCACAACGATCAGTATCTTTCAAGGATTCCACCGGTGAAATTTGAAGGCAATCTGAGCACTTACTATTTATAGTAAGTCACTTCTGAAATAGGCTATAAATAGCAAGTTAGCAGCAGGCGCCAATGTCAACAGGCAAGTCAACCCATGAGGATCACGTCAGTCAGATTTCAAGTTGAACGGAGTTGCAGAAGTCCTGAAATCAAGCAGTTACTATAAATAGTAAATCACCTCTGGAAACATGCTATAAATAGCAAGTCGGCACGAGATGGAAATGTGAACAACTTAACTAGGTCATGAGGATCCTGTGGTTAAAATTTTAGATCAACCCAAGCTTCAGAAGATCAAAAACCAGAAACTTACTAAATATAGCAAACTAGGGCAAGCAAGCTAAAAAATGTCTAAGTCTGAGAAAATTCTTGTTGCCTAGTCAAAATGCGCCCAAGGTGAGACTAGAAGAAGGATGGAAAAAGTTTCATATGTTAAAATTCCTGCTCACCCTCCCAAATGCGCCCTCAAGGAGAAGAAGCTATAAAAAATTGTCTAAGGCATGAGATATTCCTGTTCAGCCCCCTAAATGCGCCCTCAAGAAGCTGGCTTGGAGAAAGAAATTGTTCAGTGAAGAAATTCCTCCTCACACCCTCAAATGAACCCAATGTGAGGGAGAAGGTTGGAAAATTTCCTAAGTATTGGAAAATTCCTATTGGGGTCATGAAGTGCGCCCAAGTTATCTAGTTATGAAGGACAAGAAAAAGTTTCTAAGGCATTACAATTTCCTTCACCACCCCCTAAATGAGCCCTCATCAAGCCAAGGTGATGGAAAATATTTAAGTCATCTTGAAGTTCCTCCTTGACCCCCTAAATGCACCCACATTGGAGGTGGCTCTAGGGAATATATTAAGTATTGTAAATTCCTCCTTGACATACCAAATGCACCCAAGTGAGCTAGGAAAAAGACAAAAAGGTTTGAATTCCTCCTTGGACCCCTAGATGTGCCCATGTTGGAGGAGAAGCTAAGAAAATTTTAAGGCATTGGAAACTTCCTCCTTGACCCTCCAAATGCACCCAAACATGTTGAAGGTGGTGGATTTTTTTTTTTTAAATGTCTAATTATTGCTAATTCCTCCTGAGGATCCCAAATGCGCCCATATTCAAAGTGAAACTATGACATGTGCTAAGGCATGGTTAATTCCTCCTAGACAATGCAAAATGCACCCAAGATCAAGATGATTCTAGGAAAACAGTTGCTAAGGCATTGTTAATTCCTCCACCCCAAGCAAAATGCGCCCAAAGTGAAGTGATAGTGGTGAGGAAATATATGCTAAGTGTTAGGAATTCTTCCTCACACCCTCAAATGCGCCATGACTAGAGATGAATGGGAGGAAAATATCTAAGGAAAAATTGAAAATCCTTCTAGACCCCCTATATGCGCCCATGCTGGTGATGTTATTTGAAATTTTTCTAAGGCATAAAATTCTACCTCCTCTAAAGAAATACGCCTAAGCTTGAAAGAGGATGATGAGATTTGCTAAGGCATGGATAAAATTGGCAAGGAGTCAAAATACTCTAGCTTCATGAGATTGATGAAAATTGTCAAGGAAAAGCAAGAAAATGCGCCCAGAGATGAAGAATGAAGATAAATTTGATGGAAAAATATTTTTCTAATGTATAAAATTCAAAAATTAAATGAACCCCTTCGTTTGTAGACCCATGAATTTGATGCTTTCTGGGGAGAATTTTCTTCTTGGTAATGGATATCTTCAACAGGCAATTGATTTTAAAATCTTCCACACCTTGCCGAGGATTTTAGGATGAAGATTTTGATGGATGCATGAATAGTAAAATTTTCTAAGGCAAGGAATAGAAGTGTTTTTTTTTTAAATAAAATTTCCTTGACTGGTAAAATTGAGGTGATTCCCTAGATGATTTTGATCAAATTCTTCATGAGAATAATATTTTTGAGCCAGAGATGGATGAAATCAAATGTCAAAGCCTCAGCTGGTGGAATGAATTTCTTAAGGGGGAGCCATTGAATTTAATATTCTTAAATGATGATTTAAAAATGCTAGTGAAATACGCCTAGTGAAGGTGAATCTTTTGAAATTCTAGAAGGTCAAAGTATTCTAGATGCCACTTTCCAAGTGTTACAGCTGCCTAAGGAGGGAAATTCGAATTCTTGCAGTGAAGTAGTGGAAATTTAATGAAATGGCTAAAATTGGCTTCTTCTAGAATTTGAATTAGCTATATGAACTGTGAATTTGTTTCATTTTTCTCCATCAGCTAGCAAGTACAACTGGAGCTCTGAATTGAAGATTGCAGTGTGAGAAAAAAAAATCTTGGTGTTGAGAGAAATTAGAAGTTGACTCTAAGTGTGAAATAAATTTGAGGCTGAGAAGTGTTGAAGCAAGCTTGGGTCGATTTTTCTTCTAAGTGCTGAAGTGGTATTGCTGCAAGTAAATTTTTCTAAGTGCTGAGAATTCAAAGTTGTTGCAGGAGGAGTTGAGAATGGATGAAGTAAGAGCGATTGGCAAGGAAAATAATGTTGAATCCAGCAAGGCAAATGCATCCAGACAAGTTGTGATCAAGAAGTTGAGCAAGTCTTTCTTGCCAGAGTCAGTTTTCTTCAAGGCTGGGCAAGTTGGCTGATAGGAACTTGGGCTCTTTCAACATGGAAGCTTTCAAAAGTCGAATAATGGGAGTTGGAGGCCATTGTCCATCAATCACTTCACATAATATTGTCAGAAGTGGAATTTATGTAGCTGTTGGTTTTCCACCAGCAATTCAGTGTCCGGAGTTGATCATGGAGTGTGCTAACTGTTACAACCCAGAGCAAAGGTCTATTGTCTCACCTGATTGTAGATTGTTTTCCAACCTCATGCCTGCGGCTTTTGGCGAGGCATTTGGAATTCTGTCACATGAGAAGATGATCTACAAAATGAGAGAATGTGTTGAACGTATGTATGCCTCTACATTTGACATATGTGTTGATATGATAAACTCTCGTTGGATGAACAAGCCCAAGCCCACTGGCACAAAGTTGCCAAAGTAGATAATCTCAAAGGATTTGAAGCAGAAATACTGTGATTTGATCATGATGCTCAGCAGAGTTGGAGGATACCCCTAGGCATTCATCTTTGAGCCTTGGATGTTTTATTACATCAATCTTGTGATGGAAGGAAAGGATTTTATTAATTGGTCAGTGATGATCGGTGATAATTTGCACGAGCAGCTCCAGAGTTTGAGGAGAACAAAGAAATTCTACATGGGCTCATGCATTATCTACATGTTGGCTCATATGACGAAGTACAGAGGAATATCATACAAGGAGCCGATTGGGTATGGCTCTCAGCAATTCAAGATTCATGAGGCTTGTTCACAGCTACACTTGACAAGCACATCTCATTACAAGAGAGTCAATGACGCCTTCACCATGCACATAACGAGATCACTTTAGCAAAGAACTCATCACAGGATCTCCAAGGAAGCTCAAGAATTGATAGAAAGGTACAGATGTTGGTTTATCCAATTTCTGAAATTCACTTATGTTAGGATGCAAGGGTTCTCTTCATATCCATATAGGTTGCCTAGATACCCTATGAATAGAATATTGATGTTAGAAATATCTAGGCAACTCATTGCCTATGATAAGATTCAGAAGAAAAAGAAGAAGGGAGGACTTGACTTCCTGATTATCATGGGAAATTCAGATGAAGTGTGTCCTTCACTGCAGGCAGCCAAGGAAGCTAAAAATGAGCTTCAATTTTTCCATCTTTCTTACCGCACTAGTAGGCAGTACTACTATCCTCACAGGAATTTCAGATGGATACTACTAGAGGAGTTTAGACATAAGGAAAATATTGAGGATTTTTGGGCTAGTGCGTTGGATGAAGCCGAGGTAAGAAAAAGGATGTTTTCAAGATTACCTTTGGGCATGATCAGGGAGTGCAAGATTATTCCAGTACTGGACCAGGTAGATGAGGATATGAATTTTATTCATCCAGATTATGATACAATGAGGGATACACCACTCCCACTTCTAGATCGGTCGGAGCCAGAGATTGCGGATTTGGATACACTTGGCATACCAGTCTCGACATTCACCAGAGGATGGGTTGAGAGACATGTGAATAGGCTGAAGAGCAGGTCCATCCCTCTTACTTACAACTTGATGGAAGATCATAGGTCGCCAACTGTTATGAAGAAGAAGCAGGTTGCTCGAGCTCCAGAGTCACGAAGGAAAGAGCCAATCCAGCCAGAGCCTCCGAGAGTCGAGGTGGCATTACCTATGCCATTGGAGATTCATTCTCCAAGCATACAAGAAGTTTCATTAATTTTTTATCAGAGAAATATGTTGAATAAGGATCAGGGATTATAGGAGGAAAATCGGCCACCTCGAAGGGAGTCTGTTGGCCAAAGTGTCAATGCACCTATCAGAGATAACCAGCAGGAAGAAGATGAAGAAACAACCACAAATACACACTTCTAGTGGGAGATTAAGGCGGCATTGGAGGATAACACAGTTATTAGGCAAGAGGCCCACGGTTCAAAAGATACTCAACCCATGGAAGTTGGTGAGCATTGTCAAAATGAAGTTAGAGAAAAAGTTTGTGAAGAAGAGGCAAGGAATGAGCAACCACTCATTATTTCAAATTTACAGCAGGTAGTACCAGATTGGCTCAGAGATAGAATGAGGAGGAGCCTCGTTGAGGAGATTGATCTAGTAGTTGAGATGGAGGAATTTCTGAGTAGGATCAGTGCGCCTCCAACAAAGAAGAGAGCTAGGAAATTTTCAAAGATTTCAACAGATGAGGATGGCTCTCACACCCTTCACGTGGTTGTGCCAAGGGTTGAGTGTGACCGAGATGATGATGTTCCAGAAAACTATGTGATTACCACCATGGAGTTAGGTCGCCCCATGGGAGTACATATAATCGAGGAGTGTGATAACTCCTACTAGGAACTCAAGGAAAGATTGCTCCAGACTGAGGGAAAATATAAGAAATTGAAGAAGGGTCACAAGACATTGATTGGTTACATACAACATTTGTCTCATCCTTGTGGGCAAGAGAATCTGGTGATTGAGCTTCCAGTCGAGTTTCCTAGAGATTCTGTCAGCGGCTTGGAAGGCTTGAGGAAGATGGCACTGGAGGTGGATAAGTGGGTTGCTGGCATTTGTGCTGAGACATAAAATTTTATGGAGGATCTTGCTCATGCTTATCAGTAGGCTTCTGGAATTATGGCATGGATGGATGTAGTTGATTAGGCTTGGGGCGATGCTCATATCTATCAGAATAGGTGTTCAATGTCTGGAGGCTTTGATGCATACTCCCTTATGAACTTTGGTTGAGGGAGGTGTGATTTAGGAGGGTTATAGATATGATTTCACTAGCTAGTACTCTTCAGCTGTCACAGGCCAAAGATTCTTTGATGCAGCACAAGAAAATTCGGCCAGAGTCAGAAAGGCCATGAGGAATATCATAGATGGGGTCTTGAACACGCTCGAGGCTATCTTTGCTAGGAGATTGACTTCCAAGGAGGTGACTGCTGATGGTTTGAGGAGTGGATTGATGCCTTTCTTTTCAGAGGTGAAGAATTTTGTGTAGGATGATTTTGAGAACACTTCGACTTTCTCCAGCCTGATTCAGAATACCCAAGATACCATGACCGCTTGGAGGAAGTCATGCACTCGACATGGCAAGATGGTGATGATACTTGATTTTTAGCTTGATCATATCCTGCCTATTTCAATTCAGGAAGTTGAAGTAGTACTGGCCAGGTTCATTGATTTTGTGGCCAAGGAGAAAGAAAATGGAAATGCCCTTCTAGATGATGATCTTCTGGAAGATGATGGTGGGCATTAATTTCTTTTCTATTTTGGGAGTGAGCGGGAATCCTTTGATTCATTTATTGTACCACTCCTCTTGGTGGCAGTTTTTAGGGTGAATCTTGTTTAGGGATGTGGTGGCGCAATCTGGGCCATCCAGCCAATTGTAATCTGAGTCGTCCATTGGAATGGGCCAACTATAAAAGGGGCATCCCCCCTCATTTGTATATCATTAGATTAGACATCAGACTAGAGAATAGAGCAGAGAGATTAATAGTATAGTTGTGATAGCTTAGCATTAGTTTGTTAGCATAGCTTGAAGAGGAAGGAAAGCTTTCTCATTGAATGCTTTGTAAAAGGTTGTTGTGAACACTCTCCCAATAAAAAGAGTTTTCATTGATGGTGATTGCATCTTTTTTTGTGAGTAGCTAGCAAGGATTTTTTGTCCTTCCAAATCACTTAGCATTTTCAAACTAGCATAAAGTAGAATAAATTTCATTTCATGCAAATAGATGTTAGTTGTGGATTGTGATGTTTGATCAAGGTAGTTTCGTTTATCCATACCACTAGCAGTTTTCTAATGGAAATTTTTCCTTGTGTGGTCTACTAGAATACCTTTTAAGCTTAACTTCAATTATGATTCACGTCTTGGAATGTGTCGTTGTGATGGTGTCTTCATGTTGAATTTTTATTTGAACATTTCTCACTACCCCCTTGAAGATTGCACCAACTTTGTAGAGATTGTCCAAAGTGAGGTGAAGCAAAGTCTGGTTGAAGCCTGCTGAAGTTAATCCCACGTTTCGATCTTAGATAGAACTTAGACCTTCTAAACCCTACACTCATTTAAATTCACTGCATTTCTGGTTAGTATAGGAAACACGTACCTCATTGCTAAATCATTTGTATTGCACAAAAATCCCCTTCTATCATTAATCTATTGCCAGCTGCTTCATCTGAACAATTGTGTAAGTCCCCTTGTGAAACAACAAATCACAATGAGCCAACTAAGTGTATTCCATTGCATTGAAGGAACCTTGGAGTTGAACGTACGATCTCTCTCACAATCTTAGCGTGCGGAATACTTTGATCAAGAGAGAATGGAGTAGCCATTGGAAACTTTGTTTTGTGTTGGTGCAGTCACAAAAATCACGTCAACAAAACTGGTGCTAGAAGGAGGGAAACTAAGAGCTACAACATATAGTTATATTGAAGTAGAAAGGGTTTGAAGTACAAAAAGTTTTATTGGAGAAGAGATTATCATGAATCAAGATGGTGCTACCACATAGAGAGATATTTCCAGTGTTGCAGCCAAATTTGGGATTCAACGATGATCAAGAAGACATCCTCTCAGGTTTGAACAATCTCACATGGAGAACAAAGAGGAGTTACACTGAGTATATGCGAACTTGCTTCGTGTTAGAGGAAGAAGAGGAGAAAGCCACTAAAATTCAAGTTGCTATTGAAAGAGATTTTTTGAATCAGAGACAACCACTTGCTCCTATTCTCGCACCTTGCCGATAAGTAGCTACATCCTGGATCGTATCAGTTCGTTTTCACCAGACAAGTTGAAGAGGATCTTGAGGTCTACGCCCAGTTCATCCAAAGATTTTTTGGCATTGGAGTTACCTAGGAGATCAAGGAAGAAGAAAGAATCCCAATCAAGTAGAGAAGTTTGGTCAAGTGAAGAAGTTTTATCAAACGAAGAGGTTCAGTTGAGCAAAGAAAGTGGAGAAGAAATTTCAATTTTATTCAGAACTCCTCCAAGAATTTCAAGGTTTGCTCAACCAAGATCAGCTCAAGGTACTACACTAGTAGTTATTCGGGAACAACCCGTCCAACCTATTAATCAACAACAACAACTGATTCAAGCTCAACAATAACCAACCCAAGTTATTGTATATTAGTGGCGACAACCAGTTCAAGCAATGGCTCAACCAGGAGGTCAACTAGCTCCAAATGGTGCTATGTGGTTGGTTACCAACCCGTCTCCACTAGAGTTTGCTAATTACCATGACATGCCAAAGAACCCAGAACATTTTTGCACTAAGTTCCATGTCAATGATGTTAACCGTACTATCAAGGACCACGTCAAGATGTTTGAAGATCACCTACGCAATAGGCAGATTGCATATGCAAACGTGGCTTGCAGACTCTTTCCATATTCTTTGGGAGAGGAAGCTCATCACTAGTTCATTCACTTGCCAATTGGATCAATAAGATCATGGGAGTAGATGGAGGCCTTCATTGGAAAGTTTGGTATACCTATTACTCTCATGGAGCTTTATCGTCAGTTTGTAGAAGTAAGAAGACAGGAAAAAGATCCCATTCATTCGTTCAACAATAGATTTTAGAAGGCTCTCATAAGGTTAAATACTCCTTATGTTATTGCTGATGCCAGGGAAAACTACTATTCAGCCTTGGATCCCTTGACTGCAATGTTTGTGAAATCTCACCCCACTTCAGCTAATATGAATCAAGCTTATGCTAAGGCTATTGAAGTGATTCAAGGTTTAGGAAAAAACATAACTGGGCCCTCACTATACACTAGCCTAGCTATGACAAACAATCAGATGCAAACGCTTGGCTCAACATGGAACTAGCAGGTTCCAACGTTGAATCCAATTCCTCAGCCGGCTAGCCTGATACAAGTGTCCTCTAATTAGCTAGTTCTCCATCCTGGGATACCTTTATCCCAGACTCAAGCCATGTAGCCTATATATCTCCAAAGCATAGTGACACCAATAAAACATCAAGAGAAGAAAGATGAAATGAAAGACGTAATAGAACAAATGAAAAGGTTGTCAACTAAGTTGACTTACCTCAAAAATTAGAATAATCAAATACAGTCCATGCTAAGAAATTATCAAGCACATCAAGATGCTAACCGAGGATATCAAGATAATCCTCCAAGTCACCAAGATACCAATCAATGGTACAATCATGAAAATAATCATGGGTATAGAAATAACAATCAAGGATTTCAGAAAAGATCTTAGAATACAAGGCCTAAAAATGGAGGCGTTCCTTCACCACTGGACAATCCACCACCTCCTGAGAACCATCCTGCAAAAAAAGTCTTCTTGGATGAGGCCACCTTGTCAGGATGGTGTAGGTTACACAACACTAATCAACACTTTGAGCTCCAATGCCATGAATTCCAAGTTGCGGCTGATATTTTCAGAGGAGAGGTAAAGAATACGGAAGCCACGAAGAATCCTCCAGTCACAGGCTATGAATTGGTCCTAGCTCCTCGATACAATCAGGCATTGATCCTAGAAGATTTCAACTTTCCTCCTGAGTTTCAAAGTTACACGCCTCCAACAGTTAACCATAAATTTCTGCCATCTTCGGAAAATGGTCTTGTGGGGATGCTAGAATTTCAAATGTCATCAGAAGCTCATGCCACGTATGCATCACCAGAGGAGCCTCTTCACATGGATGGTTATATTTTTCCACCTCTCAACAATAGTGTTTTAGTAGAAGGAAGAAGAGAAGTACAATATTTTTAGACAATAGGGGGTGGAGCTCCTAAGGTTTATAGAGAAATTATCAACCAAAGGAACCTTTGACTTCATCAACGCCTCCAAATAACTTTACAACTCCCCCGTACCCAAATGCGAGCAACAATCCAAATGAACCTAAAGATTCTCCCGAGTATAGACAAAAAAATGCAACACAAAATAGGAATGGACTACAACCTACCCAGCAAGTTACGCAACAACTTGCTCACCAAGCTGAACGCTTACAAAGGGTGGATACTCCTAGGGAGGATATCAAGAAGCTTAGCTCCTATGTGTTAGAAGAGTTCAAAAGAATAAAGGTTAGTCTTCCCCTCCATGAACTAATGAAGATTTTAGAGGTTAGAAAAACTCTTATGGGGAGTTTGAATGACACTTCCATTTCAAGAAATACTTCTCAAGAAACAACTAGTACACCAAGAAATCCTCCTATCAACACACAGTCTCGTTTTGCACAAAACACAAATATGGTGGAAGAGGTGTCCTAGATGTCATATGACGGAGGGGAATCTCATCAACAGTCTCAAAGTTTCGTAGGGGTAGTACAAGAGTCTTCAAGTGGGCTTGAGAAATCAAAGAATGGAGATAAAAGAAGAGTTTGATTCGATATTCTTGAAGAGAAAAAGCAAGAGCGAGAGCATAATCTGAAGGAGGTCGTCCAAGACAACCAAATTCAGTCAAGCAGAAAAGATGAGAAAAGAAATAGCATGACAGATGAAAGAAGAAATCCAATCATGTTCTATCAGGGGAGGGATGAACCAGCCCCATTCCTCATTTCAGTCAGGATTTTTGGGAAACTACTACACAATTGTTTGATAGATTCTGGTGCATCAAGTAACATCATTCCTTTGAAGGTATGTGAAAGGTTGGGTTTAGTCTCGCTCCAGACCAACAAGAAGGTGACCCAACTGGATAAGACCAAAGTTCCAGTTTTAGGAGAGTTGAATAACATCCACATGCAGCTAGCAGCATATCCCATAATTCAAAGCTGCATTGACATATCCGTTGTGGACATACCTGATGGTTATAACATGCTATTAAGTAGGGACTAGTCAAGGAAATTGAATGGGTATATTGCCACTGACTTCTCCCACATGTGGTTACCCTAGAGAGGATTCCCAAATCATATTAAGGTCGAGAGTACCCTAAGGCTAAGATTAATGATCATTGAGTATGGTGAAGACAACGAGATTTTGTTTATGGAAATCGAGCTGGGCTCATACAAGCCTTTCAAACAAGAAGTTCTGATGTTGGAGAGTCCAAACAAAGGAAATTTTTTAGAAGATGCTCCATTGTCTACCGAGGTCCTGATTGAAAGTGATACAAGTGAGAATGAAGGCGAAGGACTGTTCGAAAACTTCAAGGATTTTGTCCTAAAAAGTGTGAAGCGAGGAGTAGAATTGGGAAGGGATGCTTCCATCAAGAATTTGCTACACCCTAATTGGTGTCGAATTCATGAGGCATTCCATTTAGAAGTTACTTGTGCCATGTGCATAATGGCTTTGGAGCAAGTCTCAAAGATGGTCCCACGAGCCTCTTTGGATGAAGAAAGTGAAGGAGTTAATAAGCAAGAAAGAACCACCATGGAGAAATTAGTGGAGAACAAAGAAATCAAGCTAGTAGTGGACAAGAACGTCCCAAAAGCATGTAACTAGGAAGGTGCATATATCCAGACTCCCTGCACACAAATAGAAAATGAAGTGTGGACCTTGAGGTTCGATGGATAAAAGTCTAAAAAGGGAAATGGAGTAGGATTTGAACTTATAAGAACAACATGAGAAGCATATTTAGGTGCTTATAGACTCCAGTTCTCCTGCACTAACAATGTCACAGAGTATGAATCATTAATTCATGGGTTGCTCCTGGAAATCCAGAAGGGAGCCAAAATTGTGCATGCCTATGGAGACTCAGACATTGTGGTCCGCCAAGTAAGAAAGCAATTTTCTTGCCATGATAAGAGGTTAAGTTGTTACCGTAATATAGTTTGGGACCTGGTCGAGAGCTTTGACACGTTCAACATTAAGCAAGTCTATAGGTCCAAGAACCCAGTTGCTAACTCTCTTGTGCAAGCTGCCAGTTCGTTAGAACCTTTGTCCATGGAGGGATTAAAGAAATTTACAGTGGAATTAATCTCTACACCCTTAATCCCTAATAATATAAATAATTTTCAAGTGTTTGATGATGATAAGCAGATTCTGGATTTCCTCACATGCTTTGGTGTGCTCAAATCACAAATTATTGATGAAGAAGAAACCGAAGAAGCAGAGTTTGATGCCGAAGGAA